>WNYA01003402.1:0-25827 GCA_019512145.1 Engystomops pustulosus | reverse complement strand
CCAATCGCATGGCGGCAACTCAGTGCATTTAGGCATGTAGACATGGTCAAGACAATCTCCTGCAGTTCAAACCGAGCATCAGTATGGGGAAGAAAGGTGATTTGAGGCCTTTGAACGTGGCATGGTTGTTGGTGCCAGAAGGGCTGGTCTGAGTATTTCACGCACAACCATCTCTAGGGTTTACAGAGAATGGTCCGAAAAAGAAAAAACATCCAGTGAGCGGCAGTTCTGTGGGCGGAAATGCCTTGTTGATGCCAGAGGTCAGAGGAGAATGGGCAGACTGGTTCGAGCTGATAGAAAGGCAACAGTGACTCAAATCGCCACCCGTTACAACCAAGGTAGGCAGAAGAGCATCTCTGAACGCACAGTACGTCGAACTTTGAGGCAGATGGGCTACAGCAGCAGAAGACCACACCGGGTGCCACTCCTTTCAGCTAAGAACAGGAAACTGAAGCTACAATTTGCACAAGCTCATCGAAATTGGACAGTAGAAGATTGGAAAAACGTTGCCTGGTCTGATGAGTCTCGATTTCTGCTGCGACATTCGGATGGTAGGGTCAGAATTTGGCGTCAACAACATGAAAGCATGGATCCATCCTGCCTTGTATCAACGGTTCAGGCTGGTGGTGGTGGTGTCATGGTGTGGGGAATATTTTCTTGGCACTCTTTGGGCCCCTTGGTACAACGCCACAGCCTACCTGAGTATTGTTGCTGACCATGTCCATCCCTTTATGACCACAATGTACCCTGTAACATCTGATGGCTACGTTCAGCAGGATAATGCGCCATGTCATAAAGCTGGAAGCATCTCAGACTGGTTTCTTGAACATGACAATGAGGTCACTGTACTCAAATGGCCTCCACAGTCACCAGATCTCAATCCAATAGAGCATCTTTGGGATGTGGTGGAACGGGAGATTCGCATCATGGCTGTGCAGCTGACAAATCTGCGGCAACTGTGTGATGCCATCATGTCAATATGGACCAAAATCTCTGAGGAGCTTCCAGCACCTTGTTGAATCTATGCCACGAAGAATTGAGGCAGTTCTGAAGGCAAAAGGGGGTCCAACCCGTTACTAGCATGGTGTACCTAATAAAGTGGCCAGTGAGTGTATATTATTTACTTGGATATTGGGTTTTCTGCATCATGTCCTGGGATTTTTGAGTCACCGTGTACGTCAATGCAAAATCTCCATCAGACCCCAACTACAATAACAGCACCGGGGTGTGATAAATCTCCCACAATTCAGTGCGTGTTGTCCCAGAATCCCCCTAGTGGAGCATCTATGGCTATAAGACTCCACACGCCAACTCGGCGGCCTTAACCGGCAGTCTTTATAAGGAGAACTCTTACTTCCCGACCCTATTCATGAGCCTCTCTCTCAGCCAAACCAGTTTCCTACACTGTACTGATGAGACACAACCAGGTTGAAACAGCTCTGTCTACAGTTGGGAGTCTGTTCCTTCTGGAATAGATATACTGGTTTGGTTTTAATCCCGCATCATGTCATAAGGCTTCCAGAAAGTCATGCTTAATGTCAAGGGAGCTGCCTTACAAGGCAGATAAAGAGCTAAAAGCTAAAAGAGGCGTGGTTTTCCTTATCGCATCCTAGAAAACTTTGCATATTTTCCCAGAATCCCATTAATGCAGTGTGTAAGTAATAGCACCATATACTGGGAATAGAAGCTATTGTCTGTTTCCGAGAATTATGGGTAATCATTTGGGGTCTTCACAACTTGACACCCTATAAAGTCACCACAGGTACTTCTTCTAACGAGAACTCATTTTGCCAGATACCTGAATGGTAATGAAGCTGCTATACCAGACATAACCCATGGACCACAATGGTGCTCTGTTTGGCAGTAAGCAGCCATAGTTTTCTAATTTCCCAAAACCTTTTAACCCGTCTTCTTAGCTTGAATATATTTAGGAACTCGCTGATGGGAAGATCCATTTAACCTTTGTAACAAATTCTTGCAGAATGTAGAAAAGCTCCATAGAAACCTGCCATATTAAATTGAATCTCGGGTAATAAATCCCATTCTGACCATTATCAAAGGAACATTATTGATTTTTTCCGGATCTCATTGAACTGTCGCAAAAACATAAATATTCATCTAAAACGCAGGTCGATAGCTCAATGACATCTACAATCGGAAGTATGAATCAGATTATATGTCAGGCAGTTAATATTCAGACCACAAAGTAGAAAAGTATAGGCACAGAGTCATCCGGCATACTGATCCAATCCACCGGAAGAACATAGGGAGAACATCAAGAGATGCCTCCTCACCAGCGTGGTCATCACCACCGCCCGCACAGTCACTGGAGGTCATTTACTAAGGGGCCGATTCGCGTTTCCCCGACGTGTTACCCGAATATTTCCGATTGGCGCCATTTTTCCCTGAATTGCCCTGGGTTTTTGGCGCACACGATCGGAATTTGGCGCATCGGTGCCGTCATGCATGCGACGGAAATCGCGGGGCATGGCCGAACGAAAACCCGACGGATTTCGGAGAAACCGCCGCATTTTTTTAAAAAAAGGGTCGCGGGACACGCACTTACCTTCACCAAGTATAGGATCGTGAACTCCGGCGGGCCTCGGCGGACTTTTGCGCAGCAGCGACACCTGGTGGACGTCGGAGGAACTGCCTTAGTGAATCGCCGGAAGACCCGAATCCACCGCAGAGAACGCACCGCTGGATCGCGAATGGACCGGGTAAGTAAATCTGCCCCACTGTGTTATGGGCTCCTGTACACTCCCCAATGAAAGGGAAATAGCTGCAGACTATCTCTCCCTCCCTCTACATTACATGAGTCAGCTCCCCAAATATGTGCAAATGCCTCTCTTATATTTCGACGTTGATAGACACATATACATTCCTATTACAGAATAATAACACAATCTTCTAATCTTCTTCTCTCCCGTGACTCCTTATCTGTATTTTAAAGCAATCCTTCACAAGTTTATCCAGAACCCTCATGAGAGGAGCCAGATCTAGGTCATGCGATTTTTGTGTGTTCCTTAAAGGGGTTGGCCACTTTTCAATAAATCTCCTCCATTAGACATGTATATCTACCTGCATCCTGTACCTGTATCCATTAAGAGCTTCAGCCTTTTCCTGTTCTCACCATGCTGCCCTCTGCATATACACAGCCTCCTCTCTCTCACTGCTCTAGGACGGCATCATGGAGTGTCCTACTGTATCTTTCATATCACATTCCCTCCATCATTACTGACTTAGACTGGAAGAGAGGAGGGGGAGGGAGCAGGATGAGTCATAATCTCCTACTGTGGCTTCTCCTATTCAGCAGAGCACAAAAGTAGGTAGCAGGACTGCTGAATCATTTAATGAATATTCAATAGGCAATAAAGGCAAACGTGCAACATACCCCTTTAAGTCAACTTGAAAAGGAAATTTATGGTTGTTTATTTTATTCTTTTAATGCAAATTAAGTGAGTTTTCTTACGGCAAACCTGACATCAGGATTTCACATTATCTTTAGCCTTTATGATACTAATTCCCAATCTCCTTTAACCCCTTCCCGTCGCAGCCCTTTTTTCGTTTTTGCGTTTTCATTTTTCACTCCCCACCTACAAAAATCTATAACTTTTTTATTTTTCCATGTACAGAGCTGTGTTATGGCTTATTTTCTACGTAACAAATTACACATCAAAATGGTGGTATTTATTATTCCATGCCGTGTACTGGGAAGCGGGAAAAAAAATTCCAAATGCAGTGAAACTGGTAAGAAAAAATGCATTTGTGCCGTATTCTTGTGGGCTTGGATTTTTACAGATTTTACTGTGCGCCCCAAATGACATGTCTACTTTATTCTTTGGGTCTGTACAATTACGGGGATAACAAATCTGTATATGTTTTATAATGTTTTCATACATTTAAAAAAATTAAAACCTCCTGTACAAAAGATTTTTAGGGGGATTTTGCCGTCTTCTGGTGCCAAAAACTTTTTTATACCTTGGTGTACGGAGCTTTTTGGGAGGTGTCGTTTTTTGGGGGGATTTTAATGACGTTTACAATGTTATCATTTTTAGGACTGTACGACCTTTTGATCTTTTTTATAGAATTTATAATTTTTTTTTTAAATGGCAAAAAAGTGCCATTTAAGACTTTGGGCGCTATTTTCCGTTACGGGGTTAAACGCCGTGAAAAAAATTTATTATGTTTCTATAGATCGGGCATTTTTGGACGCGACGATACCTAATGTGTTTATGATTTTTACTGTTTATTTATATTTATATCAGTTCTAGGGAAAGGGGGGTGATTTGAGTTTTTAGGTTTTTTTATTATAATTTTTTAAAACTTTTTTTTCATTTTTATTATTTTTCAGACACCATAGGGTACTTTAACCCTGGGATGTCTGTACGATCCTATCATATACTGCCATACTACAGTATATGTGGATTTTACTCCTCATTCATTACAATGTGCTGATTTTCTAGAATTCCCTCTGTTATGTGAAAATTCACCTG
Source organism: Engystomops pustulosus (assembly GCA_019512145.1). Classification (NCBI taxonomy): domain Eukaryota; kingdom Metazoa; phylum Chordata; class Amphibia; order Anura; family Leptodactylidae; genus Engystomops; species Engystomops pustulosus. Next base: position 21,331 of record WNYA01003402.1, on the reverse strand, counting down.
TTAAAGGGTATCTACCACCAGGATGAAGGGCTTTATGCAAAGGAGCCTCTAGCTCATTTGCATACAGGCTTTCATCCTGGTCGTAGATGTCCTTTAACTTGTATTTAAAAAAAAATAATCACCCCAAAGTCATAGCAAGTATGTATGTCCCTTTTTGGCCTATGATGAGTCACTTTTAGAGGCTGTATGAGATGTGTCCCTTTCAGACACCCATATATTGAGCTCTATAGCAGCTGGAACCATGTTTCTGGTGTCATTGTAAAGTTGAGAATCTTATCTTTCAGGTTCGCATTTCCAACTGTATATATTTTAGGTCCTATAGCACATGGAACCACAAACTAAGAGTGTATTGAAAGAGAAATTTGTATCTTTAAAATGAAACCAAAACTAGCTAGCTGTTATAGAGCAAGAAAAGACGCATCTGAAATTATGCTCACATTTCCAGCCTCTAAAAGTGACTCATCTCAGGCAAAAAAAAGTTACTTTTCTAAGCTCATTTGCAACTTTGAAGGCAAAGTAAATAGGTGACATTCGACCTAAATGAGGTTTTAGAAAGAATATTTCATACTTGAGGGTTTCGTTTAAAGGTGTAGAAGCTTGTGAAAGAATATTATGTAATGTTATTAGACAATAGTGGCAAAAATATTGGAGTGCATAAAATAATACTGTATAATGTAGATACCATGTAACAGAAATATAACCGTCCTCTCTGCCCAAGGAGTGAAGTGAAGTAAAAAGGACAGTAGAGTCGCTATAAGAAGTCTGGGTAAATAGGCCACTTTGTATGTGCCTCAAAGGCTGCGGTTGTGGGTTTGATACATTTCTGTATTAGTGTAGCATGCCTGAATGGATGCGCAGAAGACAATTTTAGATCTTAGTTTGATGGCTCCGGGCAAAGGATACAGAGCACAGCTGCACCACGGGAGAAGTCTTGGAGGCTCGGGAAGACGTTGTGTTACGGCAAGATGATAGGTCAATGGCTGAATGGAGTGTGAAGCAAAGATAAAGAGATGGCACAGCACTGGGGAGAGCTTTGAGGGCGAGTTAAGCTGGTCCTACAATCCCTAGTCGTCTTGGCTCTGCCATACACGTGCAAGAGCGCCTCGATTTATGTTCTCAATAGGGAGCCGCTTCTCTTTCTTAAAGGACATCTACTATCAAACCCAAGCGTGATAAACCAGGGATGCTTAGGGTGCATTCACACACCGTCTCTATACGATCCCATAGACTTCAATGGCGGCGCGGCGGCGGTATGTTCCATGCCGTACACCAGGAAAAGATAGAGCCTGCTGCGTGTGGCCGTGCGCCGCTGTTTCCTATGGAGGGAGGAGGGCTCACCTCCTCCTCCTCTCCAGCACACGGCGGGCATAGCGCTTGTGAATAAACCCTTACTCTTATATTTGTTATTCATGGCCTTCTTCGTTCTAAAATCAACTTAAAAAATTATGCCAGAAGAGTTTTGGGGTCCTTACCAGAGCTCCTCTGTGCTGTAGCTTCACAGGCTATTACACTGTACAAGAGCACTCCCCCCTTCCCCCTGTGTGTGATTACATCAGGGAGAGGGTGGGCAAAGTGCTGAGGGAGCAGAGTGGGAGACAGTGTAACAGCCTGTGAAACTACAGCACAAAAGAGCACTGGTTATGTCCCCTTCTCATTGGTGTAATTTTAAAAGTTGATTTTAAAAGCAAAGAGGCTGTGGATAACCAACATAAAAAGATTACCAATAATCAACAACCAGTAAGTTTCCCTGGTTTATCAGGATGGGTTTTGATGGTAGGACTTTCGCTGCTGCTTCCTAAATGCCCCTAGCATTCAAGTGCAGTGTGTGAACGCAGCCTTAGGGCTGGACTTGGACTAAAAAGCAGCCCTTGAAAACAATGTTACCAGCCTACATACAATTTTGCCGCCCCACGTGACAAAGGCGGAGCTTTATTTGGTCCCTCCTCTTATTACTGTGTATTATACTATTTACCTAGCTTTATTTAAAGGAAATCTACCACCAGGATAAAGGATTGTAAACCAAGCATGCTGACATACTGGTGTGTGCCCCTTCTGGCAGAAGATGCTTTTCTTTGTATGCCTTTGTTTTTTAAGAAAAAGGGGGTTTAAGAATTATGCAGATGAGCCTTTGGGGCTCCAAGCACCATTGACATATATATATATATATATATTATGGAGCCCCTGTGGCTCATTTGCATAATTTGTGAAATCTTTTTATTGTAAAAACAAGGTCTCACCAGTATGTCAGTGTACTTGATTTACAAAACTTCATCCTGGTGGTAGATTTCCTTTAAATAGTTGTGATATGCAGTTTTATGTGCATATATCTTCATGTTTTTAAGTAACTTGTAAGGGAAAGGGGGTGGGGGGTTTCAATGCTCTCCTCAGGCGGCAGAATATCTAGGTTCACCCCTGAAGAGAAGTCATCAGGGCGATCTTCAGTGTGTATGGCAGCGCCAGGCAGAGTAGTACTGGGAAGTTTGATTTCAAGAGACTCAATTATTTGACACTTTAGATACCTGTTTTAGTGACAGCTATCCCACCGTAGCCCTCTATATACCTGCACGCCTAGTTGAGCATGCACGTGTTCTCATGGTAGGTTATATAGATAATACAGAAGAAGTAATGTGTGTTACATTTCCTGGCAGCCGTCTTCTGGGCTTGTACTTTGTAAGTGCACTTCAGCCACCATAATAAAAATAGCTCTGTCCTCGCTGACATCATAAGAGTCATCATAGTGAGATAATAGGGGAGATGATGCTTGCCAATTAGTAACGAACATAAATCAAAGCCTCCTGAACATAAGCTTGCTATTCCGCCTGCCATTTGTGAATTTGCACGTCTGCCCACGCAGTTTGCCGCTGCCATGTGTGGGCAGGATTAGAAGTTTCAAGCGGCAGGATTGACCGTATTTGCCTGGAAAGGGTATATGTGCACCTGGTGGCACTCATGCGTATTATACATGTACAATGGAAGGTACAAGCACATAATTAGTATGTGTCTCTCTGCATGGTGAGTAATGCTTCTAAGGAAAAACTGTGTGAGATCACTGCGTCTCATGTAGAGTTATGACACAGATTCTAAATACGGCCATGTTCATAAGGCTGTAGTGTAATATCTGCACTCGGGCAACAAAGTGCAGTGTAGGACGTCGTTTTGTCCTTACTAGTCTGAACGTTGGTCTATTATTTCCTAGCAGTATTGATTGATTATAAAAAGAAAAGAAAAAAAGGGTTCAGCTCACCACCTCTATGTGCCGATGATGTGGGCAGCCGATGCGTGGACATGTTGTGCAGGGGCCAGGGTAAAAATCCAAAAATGTAAAGAGAGTCCAGCATCCAGGCAAAGTATAAAATGATAAAATTACAACTAAGGACCCCTGTGGACTGAAACACGTTAGAAACATGCTATAGTGACGTCTCTATGTGTTTTTAAAGTTTTACTTAAAAAAAAGAGGCTATTACATTTTATATTTTGCCTGGATGCTGGACCCCCCGTTTAAATTATTGATTATATAGACTGTTTTCTGTAATCCTCATCCTATCAGTGTTTGAACCAGGATTAAGACAACACATAAGGGTTTGTCCTCACTGCTTATTATACTTCCCACTTAACCAAGCTTGTTTGTATTCTGTCTGCTCATATCTGGTATCTTCTGACCCTTAGCTTGTCTTTCTGGTTCTGCCTATTGTCTAACGATTTGGTTTTTGATTCGTCTCTGACTACTCTTCTTATTTGTTTGTCTTGTGCTCGTCTGTTATTATCACTTAGATTTAAGCAGGGACTGTTGTCCAATTACTGACTACCTAGGGTGGTTTCAAGTAAGTAGGTAGGGAAGGTCTTTTGGGTTCAGCTTCAGGGATCACGGCCTATGTCCATCTTTCTGTTCACAGTCTGCACCCTACATGTGCATTGCCTGTGTATTATGTTTCGTGTGTTTCACTAAGAACGAGTGCCAGAAATCATGAATGTGTCGCTTCCCCGCTCAGGTTCCGACAGAGTCCACTATCTTTTTTGCGGTGCACCTTTTACATAGCAAAAACTCCACTCCAATTTAAAAGTGATGCGTTTTTTTTCTTTATTCAAATCTTCAAAAAGCGGACACGGAAGACTGGGAAGCCATGAATAAGAATAAAGTTTCTATCCGAAACGTGTAGGGTTTTTTCCGTTACTCTATTTGCCTTCCGTGTCCGCCTTCTAAAGATTTGTGTGTGCTTTTGAAGATTTGAATAAAGAAAAAACACATCACTTTTAAATGGGAGTGGAGTTTTTCTCTGGAGCTGGATGTCTGTTTTTGCATAGTATACTCCACAGAAGCTGGTGAAACCCGTGCTCGGGCAACCCACCCCCCCACCAATCAACTGAATTTCAGGTGAGCTGACAACGCCTTTTGTTTTTTGGATCACCTTTAACATAGGGCGTGCAACACAATCTAAAAGTTAAAAACGCCGCTCGGTCCGAATCAGTCAGATGTAGACAAGCGCGACTGCGCCACAGGAGAGTCGCGTGCGAAACAATCACAGCGCAGACACTTCTTAAATACCTGCGCAAGCCGTTTTAGCCATGAAAAACGTGCACCATCCAAAAAAAAGTGCATCGCAAAGCCCTTAGTAAAGGTGCCCCACAGTGTCTAACCCCACTGAGCCCTGGCCATGCAGCCATGCCACAAAGGATAGAGCAGGTCCTAATCCTGCCCAGTGAGCGCTCCTCGCCCCTGCGCTTTCCACTCGGCTTGTGGCTCACAGCACATGTCTATTACTGGTGTAGATTTGTACCGTGTTAGCCATGGAGAGCAGAAGAAGAGTGAAGAAATCAGGCGATACCTTTTTGAGGCTAAGTGTATTTGATGGTGTGCTTTCGAGAATACTAGTTCTCTTCGTCAGACATGATGTTATGCCAACATCATGGGGCTTATTTACTAAGAGTCACAAATCATACTTCCGTTGGACTGTTTGCCATTTTTGGGATTTGCGCAGCTTTGCTCTGGTATTGTGTCGCACGCGATCGGATTTTGGTGCAGCTGCGCTGTCTTTCATGTGACAGCCGTTGGACAATCTGGACTGAGCACAGAATTTAACTTTAAAATTGTGTTGCACTTACATGCACCAGGAAGAAGAAGGTGAACTCCATCGGACACATGCAGGATATCGGGTAAACAATCTTTGTGAATCGCGGCAGAGTGCATTATCTTCGGACAATGCACTTTAGGTGAACTCAGTCGGACAGGTAAGTAAATGTGCCCCCATGTCTGATGAAAAGAGCTGGTATTCTCGAAAGCTCGCCATCAAATATACTCAGTCAGCCTCAAAAAGGTATTGACTGATTTCTTCACTCTTCTTCAGCACATGTCTGTAGCTGTGTACGTGTGCATGTAGCCTAAGACATATTACTGAGACTGGTAGTTTATACTACAGCTAAGTAGTTAAGACAAAGGCTAAATACAGGCTAAAAATAAGGCTTTATTTCTGAGTGTCTTTGTAAAAAGAATCTAGGGTCAATCACTAAGAACCAAAATTGGGATGAAATATAGTTTGGACTCATCTTGGACTTTAATGATCTTATTGGACTGATCTTGTACTTTATGGACTAGTCTTTTCTTACTTTATTTACTACGATAGTTGTCATTAAAAAAGTGCACCAACTTTGAATTCTTTTTATTTCAGCCTTTTATCTGGCTCAATGAAAAAAATAAATAATAAGTGGACGGACAAAGGACCTATGGTAGTCCTCCTCCAGGTGACCCTACTGGGCTGGGTAGTAAAGTATGTGGGAGATGTATATCTAGGGGTGGCCATAATCTCAGGAGAAGTTCACGGAAGTTAAAGACGGACCCCTCTGCCCACTGTGACCTCTGGTGAAGTCTCTGGATGTTTTACTATAGTCCCAGACAGCTGTAAGGTATCTGTAATGAAGCTTTATTGATTATCCTTGGTCCAATTACAGTGAAAAAATGTGAAACTACAATTGCACCTGGGGCAAAATTTTAATTTTGTCTGGAACTACAACTATAAAAATATACAGTTTTGACTTACATACAAATTCAACTTAAGAACAAACCTATGGAACCTATCTTGTACGTATTATATATACATAAGACATAATATAAAAAATGTGGTCGTACGGTGAGGTTCTTGTCTCCTTTTGTGCCATACTTTGTAAGACGTATCCCACTGTATGCTTATACAGTGGAATAAGTCGCCCGGGGACCCCCACTGCCCCCTGAATGCGGAGGTCGGGGGAGAGGAATGCGATGTACAGGGGGGTTTCCACAGTAAGGTCACTAGCCTTATATGGACTGTGACATCACCAGGTCCCCCCTTTCCTGCTGAGCAACTTTTCCGATCAGCAGCTGGGGCTCTGGGATGTAGTATGCTGCATCCGCTCCCGCTAGACTAGTATTGCCAAGTGTTAAGCAGTGGGATGCTGGGTCCTGCAAGCTTCTTCTGATGTTCTTCTGATGCCATAGAAAGGCATCACGTCACAAGAAGTATCTTAAATGGCCGCTGTAAAAACTTAGGCAGAAATATTGCTAGGAAAAAACCTCCACATTTCCAAAAAGAAAACAGCAGCACAACTTCAGTTTTCAAAGTTGTATTTTAACAGACCACAAGCCTTCTTTCCTGTGTTAATACAAGACTTAAATGAAGATGTTTGGTCCTAATGCACACTGTCACGTATGGGGAACAAACATTACATAAGCGCAAATATCTCATACCAGCTCTACAGTGTAATGGGGGAGGGAGGATGATCTGGACTTGTTCTGTAGTCACAGGACCTGAGCACCTTGTAGTAATTGAATCTAACACATACTCCTCTGTAAAAGTGTTCTAGAAACAAATGTCAGATCATTTATCTAACAGCTAAAACTTGGCCGATCCTGCGTCATGCAGTGATATTAAGCAAAATGGCTAAAGAGGAAAGCATTTAGATTTTGCAATGGGCTTATCCAGACCTTTTATCCAACCAAAATGCCAAGACAAGACCTGTATTCTCACAAAAACAAAATTCTTAAATATACTCAGAATAACAAAATAACACAAAACAAATTTACAAGCTACAAACAGATAATGTCTATATCCAGGGGACGGGGAGGGAGGCATAGCAGAGCTGACAGTGTATGATTTGGCTGAGATATCAAAGCTGAGAATGTTTTGTTTTATTATATGCATCTCATCATCTCTGATTTGTCTCTTTTCTTTTTTTATGTGTCAGATACTAGTACAAAGTTCAGAAGGTAAATGACAGTGTAGATAAACCTGTACCCTGATAATCTTAGCACATTATCAGCACACAGCATCGCATAGCATAGAGGAATCACGAAGCGTCTGCTTAGAGAGTTCCCTCCACACTCTGGAATCTTACACTGACCATCACCATCACTGATAGGAGCAAAAACCAAATAAAATGGTACTGTAAGGGGGCTGAAAAAATATCTTTATTGTGTAAACATCCCTAGGGGAATGAAAGTTTAGAATTTTCTTTCCTGGGCAAACCCTTTTGAGATAGAAACCGACAAAAGTCATACAGAAAATTGTGACTTACAGCTCTTCTCTGTACCCATCATGGAGTGGAGGCTGAGGTCAATTATGCGCTTTGAGAGTACAATAGGTAGGTGAACGTATGTTCCCAACCTCTTCCACCTAGTGAAACATGTGAGGAAGTACAAATGGCGGAAAACTGTATTAAAAAGTAACTTTTATTTATATCAATAAAATCCAGGAAGCACTATGGATGATCGAAAGATCAAGTAGTCAATACAAAACCGACGAGAGGAAAAAAGGAGACTGAGGTAATGTACCCTAAACGACTGCCACCCCGACTGGAACCTTACAATTTGTCTAACCCTCGACAGCTATTTTATGGTCTGACGCGAGGTTCTCCCTTACGTGCCCTGACACATTCCTCCCCCTCGGCATCCCTTCCTGTCTATTGTTGGGTAAGGAGACTGAGCATAGGGTTCCAGTCGGGGTGGCAGTCGTTTAGGGCTGTTGCCCCGAGTTGAGGTACTTTGGCAGGGCATATCACACTGCCCCGCTAGGGCTCGATAGGGACGTCCCACCCTGCACACCCCACCGGGTGCATTACTTCAGTCTCCTTTTTTCCTCTCGTCGGTTATGTATTGACTCCTTGATCTTTCGATCATCCATATTGCTTCCTGGATTTTATTGATCTAAATAAAAGTTACTTTTTAATACAGTTTTCCGCCATTTGTACTTCCCCAGTAATGTGCTTTGGCTAGATCAGTGTTTGTAGACAGAAGGCTTGAGTACCAAATTTAACGTCTGAAGAAAAATGTCCCTACAAGTCTACGAGCGCCCTCATCTGATGGAAGACACCCCTATATAATGTGTACCTGTCATAGAGAGAATGTGACGAGTGAGCGTCCCCTCAGTTCAGGATCATGTGGAGGAACAATCCGTCAGATCTTGGCACCGTCATACAGAACACCGTATCTGTATCCTTGGGACACAAATATAATTGTCGGGTGCTAATAATTCTACTGCAGCCCCCGATGCAGTGATGGACATATCCCCCCCTATTCCCCCGAGGGTTGGCACCTCTCACATCCCTCGGAGTGCTAATACTATGGCCTCTCATTCGTATTTTCCTATTCGTCATCTCACAGGCAGATACGGCACACAATGGCTTTTATAGGTGAAGCTTGTGAGTTCGCTGTTAGTCTTTCCTTTCATAAATGCATGAGATTCTCGTAAAACGGTCTTGTTTGGATTGAGAGATTTATCCTAACGCAGTGTCAGGGCCGGCTAGCTAATAGTCACACTGCTCCTTGCAGTTTAATTTTATTGGCCATTATTAGATCCACTTAGGACAAATGTCATAAAGCCGCGCCATGTGACTTCATTAGTGCTCACTGCTCGGAGAGCTTAACCTCTTCATCCTCTGCACCGAAACATCTTAGTTTTCGTCTTTTATTCCCCCTCGTTGAGCTGGACCATGAAGACTGCAGCGGTGGGCCAGGAGAGGCGATGCCCAAGCAGATGCCAAGAGTGTCCAAGCATTTGGCTGGTATACAGTTTTTCTTTCTAACTATATTAAATAGTTTGTAGTATTTTTTAATTATAGAAGTCTATGGATAATATATGCAACTTTGTGTGTAAATATGCACATTTTATGGACGTACAATGAGCAGTACAGTTCAAAAATTGGCTTAGGGCTACTCCAAAGGGCTCTAAGTAGCCCCCTGGTATTCACCCTTTAGCACCCATTGTGGTATGTGGACTTTTCTATAAGAAACCACCAGGGCACTACTCGGGGGTAGTCTCAGTTAATCTTTGTGAAAGTAGTCCCCTGGTATCCACCCTTCAACACCCATAGGAGTATCTGGACTTTTCTATAAAAAAACACCAGGACATTACTCTGTAGCAGTCTCACTTAAGCTTTGTCTAAGTAGTCCCCTGGAATCCACCCTTCAACACCCATAGAGGTATATAGACTTTTCTATAAGAAAATCACCAGGTCGCTACCCAGGAGTAGTCTTAGTTAAGTGACATCAAGAAGCCACCAGTATGTAACACCAAAGGGAAGGGTGGAGTCATGATCACGTGCGGCACCGTACCGCTCCGTACCCCGTGAAAAGATAGGACATGTCCTATCTCTTTGCGGCAAACGGCGCTGTGTGCCATGCATACCTATGGAGAGGGGTGGGTGTGAGCTACGGCACGGCGGGCAATGGCTGTTTGAATCCAGCCTTAAGAAACCATGTCTTTTCAGAATCAATACTCTGTATAACCACCTTTATCTACAAGTCTGTTGGGGGGAGTCTCTCATGTGACATCATGTGCCGGACTTAAGGAGATTGTCCCTGGACGCAGCGAAGGGGTGTTCTAAGCCGGGGAGAGCTTGACTTCAGTGTTAACCCCTTATCGACCAGGCCCTTTTTTGTTTTTGCATGCTATCATTTTTAGGACTGTATGGCCTTTTGATCACTTTTTAACGATTTTTAAAAATATTTTTCAAAAAGGCATTTTCGACTTTGGGCGCTATTTTAACGGGGTTAAAAGCCAGGAAAAACCATTATTATATTTTGATAGATGGTACATTTTGAAATGGAGCGATACCTGACATGTTTAGGATTTTTATTGTTTATAATATTTATATCTATATCAGTTCTAGGGAAAGGTGGGTGATTACATTTTTTAGGTTTTTTAAATTAATAAATTTTTTACATTTATTTAGGTTTTTTTTTCCCACAATTTTTAGACCCCCTGGGGTACTCTAACCTTAAGTTGTCTGATTGATCCTACCATTTACTGCCATACTACAGTATGGCAGTATATGGGGATTTTGCACAACATTTATTGCAATGGGCAAAGCGCACCAATCATGGGTGTTATTGTTAAGTGTTTGCTGCAATATTCAGCAAACACTTAGCAGCTATGGAGAGGGCTCTGCCGTGTGCCCTCTTCAAGCACCCGGAGCCTTTGCGTGACGTACACACCTCCTTGACTTCATAAAACCAATTTACATCCCACTTCAAAGTTGATTTTTTGGATGATGCCACCAGACTAGACCATAAGAGAAACATCATCTAGATTCTGCTGAGCTGCTTGACAACAGACTTGTAGTGGTTTATTAGGCCAATTTCTCATGAGGGGTTCCCTTTAAACACACATGTTATTTTGGTGACTTCTAAAGGCAGTTGAATACACAGGATTTTATTTTAGGAGTATCAGAGTAAGGGAGGATAAACAGATATACAATTTTACTTTTACTGTATTTATATATACCGTATTTTTTGGACTATAAGGCGCAGAAATCAAAGGTGCGGCTAATATATGAACCGTACTTACAGACAACAGCTGCCTTGAACTGTGCACAGGTCTGCCACCTGCTGGTCATTCATCCTTATAATCAGGTGTGCCTTATACTCCGGTGCGCCTTAGATATGAACCTAGACGTTTTAGCAGGCATTTATTGATGCTGCGCCTTATACTCCGGTGCGTCTTATAGTCCAAAAAATACTGTATATATATTTACATTTTTTAACTAGTATATATCTTGACTAGTTTCAACTTTGTTGCTCTATCTTATACAGTATCAATAAGATATGTTTAAAATTAAGAAAAGTTCAAGGTGTATGAATACATTTGCAACATGATGTAAAAGATCTCTATCCAGAATGCAGTAAAACTCAAACTTAAGAAACAAACAGCAGGAGATACATCTGACTGCAGCATTATAATGTGAAGACATTGAAGAGTACAGAAATATTCCCTTTTTAGATCAATTATTAAGAAGAAAGGAGATATGAACCTAAAATAATGTAAAAACCATGTAGAATGGCACTAGACAGAACAATGGAAGACCTAGAAAAGGTTTTCAAAAGTAACAATAATTCTGTAAGAAACTTGCCTGACAATGGATACAGCTTTATTGAAGGACTCGCTGTCTAACAATTAGCTTAAATGCTAAGAGCTGCTCACTTTTAAAGGGATATTCAACATTTCGGAGAACTCTTCCAAGAAAATGCACATTATCCCAAATATATAATACAGTGTCTACAGTGCATTCAATGAGATGCAGTACACACTGTGTAACCCTGCCTTCTGCTTGTGGTAGGTTTATCCCTTTCATTTCTTACAAGCATGAGAAGGAGGGGAGCAATGTGACTCTTAGACACCATAGGCCGTGACAAAATGTCTTGATCCCGGCGCTGTTCATCACTTGTCTTGACAAACTAGGATCACCTAGAAAAGAAAGTTATAATTCGCAGCACTGAGCACGGGGACAAGATGTCCGGAGTTCCGGGCTGCTAATTATGCACGCCCCGCCTCTTCCTCTCCCATGCTGGAAGCATGGGAGTGCGAGGTGAGTTTGCGACTAAGACTAGCGACTGACAGCACCGGGATCAAGACAAGAGGAGCGGGGATGAGTGTTTCTAGATTTTTTTTTCAGTGGTTGGTAATCTGTTAAATGCCATGGGCAAAGTGCCTTGTCCGTTCCGTCCTTTTATCTGTGATATCCCCCCAGCCCCACATGACGTCATCAGGGAGTGATGATCTGTTGCCATAACAGCTTGCAGTCTATATGAGACTCCAGGTGGTCTAAAAATACAGTAAAAAATTTATTTAAAAAAATCTACAATTTACCCCCATTTCCCTAGAACTAATATAAAAAAGTTAATATACATGGTAGCACTGCGTCACAAAAGTCCTGATCTATCAAAATATAAGAATGGTTATTCCCGATGGTGGACTGCTTAATGGAAAATAGCTCCCAAATGTCCGAATCTTTTTCAACATTTTGCAACTTAAAAAAGTTGGAATAAAAAGTGATCAAAAGATTGTACAGTCCACAAAATTAAACAAAAGCAATGAAAATGTCTCATCCTGCACAAGATGACACCGGACTCGTACACCATCCATATACCGCAGTATGAAAAACTTATTAGAGTTATATTAGAGTTTTTTTGTACAAAAAGTTTTCATTTTTTAAAATCTCCATATAAATCTGATATTCCTATGATCATACTGAACCAAAGAAAGAAAGAAAGTTGTCATATGGAGCAAACAGTGATATCCGTAAAAAAAAAAGAGACCACAAGAACATGGTGCGAATGTGTTTTTTATTTTGGTCAATTTCAGCACAATTGGATTTTTTCCCACTTCCCACTATACTGCATGGGATAATAGTAATAATAATAATTCCTTTAAATATATATTTATATATAGCACAAACAGATTATGCAGCGCTGCAGAGTTTTGCCAGATTGGTCCCTGTCCCCATGGGGCTCACAATCTAATCAACCAATGTTTTTGGAGTGTGGGAGGAAACCGGAGGACCCGGAGGAAACCCACCCAAACAGGGAGAGAACATACAAACTCTTTGCAGATGTTGACCCTGGAACTTGAACCCAGGACCCCAGTGCTACAAAGGATATGAAATACCATCACTAGGAAGTACAATTTGCTACACAGAAAACAAGCCCTCATAAAGCTCTATACAGGGAAAAATAACTAAAGTTCTGGATTTTTAAAGGAGGGGAGAAAACTAATTTAAATACAAAAAAGGGACATCGGTGGCTACAAGCATCATTCATGGCATTAAGTCGTGATTACCATGCGGCTGACCCAGTTTCAAGCTTTGCATTGTAAAGGTCGCAAGTCGCAGCTAAATTCACAGATTTTTGTGCTGTGTATTTTTCGCCTGGACATTTTAGGCGCTGGCAACTCAACTGCAAAAATGTCCTTGAAATATGCCAAAAATGCACTAAAATAAAATAAAAATTTTGCCAGATTGCGGCGTGTTTTAAGACATTCCTTGGTTGCCACCACAATAGTAAATCTGCCCTCACCATATTACAGACCAAGTGCCACCTAATCTCAGTTGTGATCCCATTTTCTCAGTGTTCCTCCTCTGTTAAAGCACAAAAACATCTCTCATGAAGATGAGGTACGTGCTGTATTAATAAGTCATCAGAAGATTCTGTCTTATTATAGATGCATTCACCCAGTGCCATATTCATATGCATGAGCGAGGCTTTGAGGTTAGGCTATGGCTCGGTGATCAGGATGGTTAGAAACAGCAGTAACAAGCAGAAGACCTGACTGCTGGTACATGTGTCTGGTATGGAGGGTTCAGTACCTTTCCCAAAAACAATGGGGCACATTTACTAAGGGTCCACGGACCGCATTTCCCGACTATTTCCGTTTTGCGCAGCATTTAACTTTCATGCAACACAAATCGGGGTCGGGGGGCGAGGCCGTTGGACAACCCAACTGATTCGGACTGAGCGTGGGATTTAAGATTCAAATTGTATCGCAAGCCATGCACTCACATACACCGGGAAAAGGAAGGTGAACTCCAGCGGACCTGAGCGGGGAAGCGACACGTGCAGGATCTCGGGTGCACGATCTTGTTGAATTGAGGTCTTCATCCTCATCGGACAACGCACCTCGGGGATCGCGCAGAGACTGGGTAAGTAAATGTACCCCAATGTATCCAAATGGCTATAATCCAGTGGCCAAGAACTCTGGTAAGAAGACCTAAACCATTGGTGGAGTTCCGATGACACTCAGACCCCTCTGATGACCTAGGCCATCACACCATCATCCCAGGACAGTTCGCCAGAGAAGTCCTCCTCCTGCTGCCCAAGGAAGACCAGGCTAAGTGCTATTTTAAAGTGATTATTAGCTGGATTATTATTGGAGCTCCTGCTTCAGATCCCCAGTTTTTCGCAGACCCCCAGTTGGAAGCTACGATGACAATCTCAAGGTTTCCACCTTTGTTGTACTGTATTGGTGTCCTCAAGACGCTGATACAATTGAAAGCTGTGACAGGACAGATCATGACTGCTTAAATTGCCATGTTGGCACTTTGCTATAAATAAGTGGGTTTTGGTTGTAGTTTGGGCACCCGGTTTCTTAAAGGTTTGCCATCACTGACCTAGACTGTGTCGACCCTACACAGTGACCTAATGGCTATGGATAAGTATATCAAAGACCAACAACAAAACTATCTGAATGTTGGGCTAATCTCAAATAATTTTTTTACAAAGACAAATTAGAAGACTTCATAGAGCAGTGATGGCGAACCTTTAAGAGACTGAGTGCCCAAACTACAACCAAGACCCACTTATTTATCGCAAAGTGCCAACACAGAAATGTAATTTGTGATTTATACTCCCTTCTCTGTCACAGCTTTCATTGATACCAGCACCTGAGGACACCAATAAAGCAGAAAATAGAAGTCCCAGGTAGTCCTGTCACTTTAAAATAGCTCTGTGCACAGCAAGTCCTGGGCTGTCTGGGACTGCAGGAAGATACCTGGAGTCATCTCTGGTGATGGCCTAAGTGCCCAAAGAAAGGGCTCAGAGTGCCACCTCTGGCACCCGTGCCATAGGTTAGCCACCACTGTCATAGAGGATCTGGATGTGCTGCTTATATATGACAACATCCCCTGTTATAGTTACTAGAATTTTTCCTCTAATGTTGAAAATTAGCTTTTTTCTGGATCAACACTGTATGATCATACGCTGAACTCGATAAACTGATGAACTGATGAATTTATAGATTTTACACGGATGAAAAAAAAAATCACTGAGCCATAATTGTCAGTTTAAAGGTCATTTCAAGGAATTTCCGGTTTGCCCGGACAAGGCCAGAAGTTTCAGGGGGTCGGAGGACACTCTTCAGTCTATGATTGGCCTTCTCGGACTAGGGGACAAAGAAGAAAGCGGAATCCTCCGGAAAAAAGAAATGATGTCCCATGGTCCAAAAAGGATAGCTATTGGTTAAGGTGGGTCTTGTGACCCCTAGAATGGGCCAGACAGGTACCAGTCTAAAAAAAACAGGAGTACCAAATGTGGGAACCAGGAGCAGGAGCGGGGTAAGTGTCTATTAAGTCTCCGGTGCAACTTATTTCAATGTAACTTTTATCTTGTACTGTAGTAGTTGCATACACATGGGCAATAGATTAGCGGGAGCCTTGTTCGGGGGAGAGATTGTGTAGAGGGGTACAATAATGATGTTGGAGTACAAATCAGAAAATATTTCCCAGATCACAGATTGAAGATCAGATGATAAAATAATTGCACACCCTAGACTTGCCATATAATAATAGACTCTCAAGACACCCTAGATACAGACTACAGAACTGACCTCATAATAACTAGAAACCCAAACATGACAGGCCAACATAATCCATAAATAGAGATTGAAGGAGGCCACGGATAACACATATAAGAAGATTACCACATGGTGCCTGGAGTAATGTCCCTGATGGATTTTGATTTTGGATTTCCTTTAAGTACAGGACCTTCTCCACAGATAGCTGCATTAAATAATTACCCACAAAAACCATCTGAATATAGACCCGACATATACAAAGCTCCTAATTTATTTGAGACCCCAGACCAAACCAGGGGCGTAACTTGGAGATGCAGGGCCCCATAGCAGACTTCTGAATGGGCCCCCCCTTCCTACTTTAAAATATACATATTGCACTCACATAGATACACACACATTGATATACCTATATACAGAATCATACATTTCTTCACTCTTACACACATATAGAGCATATGCACATCCCATATACACACATACAGTGCTATATACAGGTGTACAGCATATATACACACATACAGTTCTATATAGACATACAGCATATATACACACATACAGTATATACACACCTTACATCATAAAATACAGCATATATACACACAAATATATATGTTATATACATATCATACTTTACCATGTGCAAAATGATATGTATATAATGATACACATCCTCCATTCTTTAGGGTCGGGTCGGATGATGGGGCCCCCCGAAACTGTGGGCCCCATAGCAGCTGCTATGGCTGCTACCACTGTAGTTACGCCCCTGGACCAAACACTTATTCACAGTCTTTTGACAAGGGTCCTTTACTCTACTATAACACCCACCAGGGGACTTCTGAAGATGATATAATGGTCCTTGACTATGCAATAAAAAGTCCAACTGTTGCCCCAATCAGTTATTGCCCTGCAGTTGGGTGAACACCTTGATTTGACGAGACAACGCCACATAAAAATCGAGAAACCCATCGTTTTTCTTGCCTGCAATCAACAGACGGTGAATTAAGACCTTTAATAATTTAAGCTCTGCTCACTTGACGTTAAAGAGAACTGTATCCCTTCAGCGTGGACACAATAGAGCCAATCATGATGGCTTGTACACACCCCGTAGTGTTGATAATTGATTGTAACCATTGGAAAAAAAAAAAAAAAAACTTCTGAGGAAATCTAAAAGGCTTAAACTGTAATTTTCACAAGAAGAGCCCTGTCAGTGAGCCCTTTCGGAGGGTGTTTGTTGAGCTATAATTGCGCTGCCCTAAGTTCCCTGTCACATTAGTGCTGAGTCGTTGACTGTCATGCCGGTCTAAATCACTTTTACACAATTGCTGGCAAGTCCCGAGCTATAAAAGGATTTTCAATCCTACACTGCTATGCCAGATGGGAAATATGCAAAAAGTAAAGAGAAACAGAAGGAGGGCATCATGAGGCAATACCCGAGGGAATCCAGTGACGAAATAACCGGAACAGCCATCTTGGAGACATGTACCCCCCACCCCACCCCCGGGAGTGTACCTACCAATGCTTCACCCACTAAATATCACTTCTGTCCTCAGGGAAATAATGGAGATGTACAGATTATGAAATGTATGAAATAAACTTGCAGGCTTTTTCCAGTTTCTGGATACAAACCTCAGATGTATTAAATTTACATAAGGCATTTGTGGCATCCGGTACCCATGGGCTCCTCTGCTACAAAAACATAGACAATACGTGATAGATTTCGATTTATTTTATGAAAAAAAAACCTTAGGCGTCTACTAGAGAACACAAAACATTTGAAACCAAATATACGAGATACGCTCAGAAAGTCTCGCCTCCAAGTAACGAAAAATGATACGTTTTCTCCTATTCTAGTGCCAACAGGTGCCCCCTTATTCCCATGCCCACAGGACCCCAATAGGATTAATTACTACATAATGTACAATACATCGTTATTTACATAGTGCCTTCATATTCTGCACCACTTTACAGATCATGGGGTACATAAACAGGGGTAAAGAGTGAGTTTAAAGGAAATCTATCATCAAAATCCATCACGATAAACCAGGGACATTACCCATAGATCCAGGCACCGGAACTGTGGTCATCTTCTTAATTTTGTTATCCATTGCCTCCTAACTTCTAAAATCAACTTTTATAATGATGCTAATGAGCCCCAGCGGCTACCCTAGCCCTAATTTAATCTGGCTTTACAGGCTGTTATACTGTCTCTCCCTTGCCCTGCCGTATTCTCCGTGATGAGGGAGCAGGGAGGAGGATGAAACAGTGTAACAGCCAGTAAAGCCAAATTACCAAGTGGCTAAGTTAGCCCCTCAGATTTAGAATAATTTTAGAAGGCAGGAGGCCATGGATAGCAAATATAAGAGGATTATGACAGTCACGGTGCCTGCATCTATCGAGTCAGTGTCCCTGGTTTATCATAATGGATTTTGATGATAGATTTCCTCTAAAGGACATCTTTCGTCAGGATCAAGGTTTGTAAACCAGGCACACTGACATAGGATCTGCTCTTCTTTTAGCTTCTTATTCCCTGGTTTTTAAAGAAAAGAATATTTAGGCAAATAAACGTGAGGGGCTCCAGGCTCCATTTGTACCTATGCAACCTGGAGCCCCCCAGGCGCATTTGAATAATTTGTAAAGCCTTTTTTTTGTAAAAACAAGGACATAAGAAGCTAAAAGACTAGCAGATCCTGTCAGAGGGGACACACACTAGTATGTCAGTGTGCTTGGTTTACAATCCTTCATCCTGGTGGTAGATTTTCTTTATAGAGAATGAAATTTACATGCAGTTAGGGAATGGGATAGGCCTGCTTGAAGAGATGGGCATTTAGGGGAGAATTGAAACTTTGTAGGTCGGCCATTAGTCAATAAAATAAAATAGACAGGCTCAGGTAGAAGGAGAGGCCTAAAGGGTCCAATAGATCACAATGGATCACAGTCGGCCATTAGTCTAATAGTTGCAGTACAAATTTCCAGAAAATTGGTACAGCTTGGAAGAAGTCTTGTAGACATGGGATGTTTGGTTTTAAGAAGGGCATAATCTTAAAGTGTTGGCAGATCAAAGAGCACGGGTCAAGGGATAGACTGCGATAAAGGAGGGAGGTGCAGCGCAGAGCCTTATGGATGGGGGTGATATATTGCATTCAAAAGGTGACAGGGAGCCATTGCAGTGACTCACACAGACTGGAGGCATCTGTGTAGCTTCTGGATTGCAGAGGAGGGAGTTTAGCAAGTGGGAGACCGATTAGAAGAGAATTACAGTAATTGAGACAAAAGTGAATCAGAGCAACAATTAGGGTTTTTGTAGGATTCCGTGTTCGAGAAAGAAGACATTCTGGAAATGTTTTTGAGATGCATGCGGCACATATGTACAAGTGATTCAACATATGGTGCAAAGGAGAGCTCAGAGCCCTGAACGACCCAAAGACAGCGGTCCTAAAGACTTGGCGTCAGACCACTTTCACACTCGCCATGTGGGGATGTATAACTATGGCGACCTGGCGGCAGTACTGCTGGGAAAGGCTAGTCCTTTTAGGGATCACCTAAAAAAGAAAGTAATAATTAGCAGCATGGAGTGCGGGGACGAGATGTCTGGTATTCCGGGATGCTAATTATGCATGGCCACTGCACCTCCCACTCCAATGAGAGTGAGGTGACGTTACGCAAGAGGCGTGAATTCATCCCTCTCACATGACGTCACCCCGCTTTCCCATGCTCCCAGAATGGGAGAGGGAGATGCAAGGGCATGCATAGTTAGCAGCCCGGAGCTCCGGACATCTCGTCCCTGCTCTCCATGCTGCTAATTCTAACTTTCTTTTCTAGGTGATGCTGGCGTGTCAAGATTAGCGACAGACAGCGCCGGGATAAGATGAAGGAGCGGAGGTGAGTATCTATA
Source organism: Engystomops pustulosus (assembly GCA_019512145.1). Classification (NCBI taxonomy): domain Eukaryota; kingdom Metazoa; phylum Chordata; class Amphibia; order Anura; family Leptodactylidae; genus Engystomops; species Engystomops pustulosus. The sequence continues at coordinate 1,852 of WNYA01003402.1, read as the reverse complement.
GTTTTTTTTTTATGTTTTTCAGAGTTTGATTTCCTTCTAAAGATTTACTTTCAGGTAGAGAAAGGACATGACGTTAGAGACAGTTGAGAGATAATTGTTCATGTTCTACAGTAAAGCAGGGGTGATGTTAGGTGAAGGAGTATATAGTAGGGTATCCTCAGTTGGTACTGAAAACCAAATCTACTGAAGAAGACTCTTTGCATTACTTGGTAGATATTCACTTTTTTTTGCCCTCTTGAAGTTGTTAAAAGGTTACAAATTAAAACCATCTTGGGATCTACTCAGGTAAGTTGCTGCCCCTGCTGCAAACGAATATATCACACTAGTAGTGCAAATAGTAGATGCTCAACTATGAACAAACCCTAACCTCATCAGCAACAAAGAATGTAGAATGTTGTCGATACATTGAAGTCTCCTATTTGGGGGCAATAGTGATCATCCACATGGGGCAAATTCTTCATAAGAGCCAGGACTCCAGCACTGCTCTGTCTGTAGCGATATATCATTTACTCTACTAAAATCCAAATAGCTGAACTTGGTTTCCCCATAATTGGCTTCTACATGAGTGAGACTATAAAGCCACCCATATACATTAGATTAATAGTTGCAGATTCCCATCAGCAATCAATGTAATAGGGAGAAACAAGGGTTTGGTATATTGGATTGTAACGTGTCAGGAGATAAGCTGCTGTCAGAAGTTATGGGGAGATAGCCATCTAGTATGTACTCAGCCAACAACTATATTATGTGTATATAAGCAATGACTTCTTCTTCACTTACAGGGTATATAAGATTAACTTTCTTCCCCAGCAGAAATTTTCTTACCTACATCCTCATGCACACAGCTCTGCTCATCAAGGTCTCCATATTCACTGCTAAAAGCATCGCTCTTTAGGTAGAATATTTCCAAAGTATAACACATCTTACATCTTGCAACAAGACATGGAGCTACTGCGCATGCACAGGAAACCGGAGACGCTGCCTGCATTTACTCCGCAGGACGTGGATGCAAAGGGATACAGTGATAGTCAGAGCTAGAGAGGCTGATGGCGCGTGGAGTAGCCTTAGCTCCCTGCACTCAGACACACCCCAGTAGCCTCTAAAGCTAATTTGCATATAACAAAAATAAAATTTTTATTTTAGTTAGACTACGTAAAATGATTAGCTTAAGATAGTGTAGAGAAGACTATAGAAGAAGAAAGTATCTACCATCAGATCTAACTCAATTAGTAGAATATGGTTGGTAGGTTTCCATTAAAGGATACCCACAGAAACTAAGAGCAAAAAACTTCAAGTTGCTGTCCTATTTTTGCATGAAATAACTGCGTATGTAAAGCCTTTGGGTAATGAGCATCTTTTCAAAGGGTTGTAAAGAAAGTTTTTGGACAATGATTTCTCATTTGTTAAATATCAGAATTTGTTTGCACATTTGTTACATCTTAGTGCTACGCTATAAAAGTGATATAACCTTAAAGGGGCTGTCCACTTTGGCACATAATTCATATGGTTTACGTAAGAAAAAGTCATACAGTTTTCCAATATACTTTCTGTATCCATTCCTCGTGGATTTCTAGATCTCTGAATGCTGTCTGTCTAAAGGAAGGTTAAGCCTGTATGAGGAGGGCTCACAGGTAGCACATGGACGCTACCATTTTGGTGTTGACTCCTCCCATGACATCATTAGCGGGGGCCACCCAGGAGCCGTTTAGGATTATAATTCGAGCACATTTATTACAGTCTGTTAAGATTAAACCCCTTAGGGTGAATAAATGATATTAAATTGAGGGGCTTCACTTGCTGCCTGGAGATAGGACACTATGTACAATCTACTCAGCTCCTCCTGCTCTATAAC
>WNYA01003401.1:0-10930 GCA_019512145.1 Engystomops pustulosus | reverse complement strand
TCCTCTAGACTATGGTATTACTGGTTACACTGGGGGGATGTTATATCACTAGAGCCTCCATAGAGTTACACTGTGACACAGGCTCCATGCACTGGTATATAGAGATACAGCGCCCCCATCCACTAGACTATGGTATTACTGGTTACACTGGGGGGTGTTATATCACTAGAGCCTCCATAGAGTTACACTGTGATACACGCTCTATGCACCTCCAGCCTGATACTCCTATACCAGAGCCTGCCCTGGAGCCCGGCATAGCAGCCCCTCACCTCCAACCTGAAGCCCCCTATACCGGGCTGTGAGCACTTCCTGCAGAACAACATTCATCCAGTGACCCATCAGTGGATTGTTCCTGGTCATGCGGCCATTGCCGTGTTCCGGAATAACTGTGAATGTTATGGTGAACCTCCATTGTTTCCGAGAGATCCCGGTATAGAGCAGCCGCCATGAAGTGCGCCCCATTTACCATCAGCAGGGATCCCTACATCTACATTGGGGTTGGATGCGGCCTCTGCCCCTGGTACCCTGCACCCTGACCGCAGACAATTGCAAGGCTCCGCTCCGCCAGCCGCTCCCATATCCAGGGATGCGGCTGCCCCGGGAAAAGGCAATGCCCCGGTGGGGGGGTTACACAAGCAGCACACGTGTATCTGCCCAGCGATCACCACGCAGAGCCATGAACGTGCGCCCCATTTCATCAGGCAGGGAAATCCTACATCTACAATTGGGGTTGGATGCGGCCTCTGCCCCGGGTACCCTGCACCTGACCGCAGACAATTGCAAGGCTCCGCTCCGCCAGCAGCTCCAATATCAGGGATGCGGCTGCCCCGGGCAAAGGCAATGCCCCGGTGGGGGGTACACAAAGAGCCCCAGTGTATGGCCAGCGATCACCACAGGAGAAACAAGTCAGATAGTATGTGTGAATGAGGGCTTGGGGGCCGCACAGGATTCATACACAGGAGAATCCACCATAAATGTCACGTTCCTATGGTCGCGCTCTCATGTATTTCATCTCCCAGAAAGGGAAAAACAGCAAATCTTGTCATAAAATAGTCCTCTAATCTCTAGATATGTGTCCGCACACTTCCCCCGTGCCCAGCCCTGCTTAGATCGTCATGCCCCCTCCCCCGGAGATTTATAGTGATAATGTGCCCCCCCCACCTTCCCCCCCCCGGACACGGGGGAGATATAGGATAAGTGAACCCCCCCCATGGAGAGATAGGGATAATGTGATGGAGATAATTAGCCTTGTTATTTTGGGGGGCGTCCGCGGCTGCACTTCGTCACATTCGGGACGTTTTCGGGTTTTGCACAGCTAGGTGAGTGAAAGCTGCGGTTGAGAGGGGCACACAGGTGCACCTTGTGACTGAAACATAGGTCGCAGGCGGTCACCCGTGAAACTTCCCCCTGCAATCGCTCGGCTCCTCTGATCAGACATAAGAGGCTGAGTGGTCTTTGGAGGAGGCAGGAACCGGGCCGGGCAGACCAGACATAAGGTCCTGACTTGCCATTGTTCCAGAGGTTGCTCCTCAGACCCCCGATCGGTAAACCTGATTGTCAAACCGGTCTTGGCAGGCAATATGAGACATGCTGGATGGTGTAAGATCAGGCAAACAGAACCTCGGCGGGGGATCCAATGGGCACGGATATATACTGTCAGGACAGGGGGGGGATCCTCTGGACCACCACAGGGATGAGTAAGACAACACCTGGGACCAGAGTCTAAGTGGGGTCCCGGTTTCACCAGGGACAGGCCAGGTGGTCGAGACAGCAGCACAGGATCAGAGCAGAGATTTGAGCGGTATGTCAGGAAAAAAAAGCAGCACAGGGATCAGAGTCAGGATTGTAGCGTAGTAGGTCAGATCGGCAGCCAACAGGGATCAGAGTCAATAACGGAAAAACGGGGTCCCAAGGGGAATAGGAATACAATGTGAAGGGCAAAGAAAAGGGCTTTCTCTAGGAGCTTGAGCAACAAAAAGATCCGGCAGAGGGGACAAGGAAGGAGATGGAAGTTAAGCGGAACCGGGGGTTGGGTCAGCGCAATGTTGGTTGCGCTGGCCCTTGAAAAGTCATATGGGACATCCCTGTGTGCTACGGGAGATCACTCGTGTCATACGGGACACGCCGCGTGTATAGGGACTTGTTGTGCCATACGGGACATCTCTGTGGGGTCATATGGGACTACCCTGTGTCAGACAGGCAATCGCTTGTTCATCCGGGGAATATCTCGTGCCATAAGGCATTCCCTTGTAATCCGGGACATCCCGTGCCATATAGGGTCATCCTCTGCATCCAGGAAATCCCTGTGTCCATATGAGACACGATTTTTGTGTGTCATACGGGAATCCCTGTGGTCATACGGGACAATCCTGCGGGGTCACGAGACACCGCTGTGTCATACGGCGGGGAAACATCGATGTGTCATACGGGAAAATGATTGGTCATACGGAAATTCCCTTTGTCATAGGGACCATCCCTGTTTGTCATACGGGAAACGCTGTGGGTATGATACGGAAAAAGTGTTGGTGCATATGGGATACTGTTCATATGGGACATCGATGAAGTGGGTCATACGGAAACTCGCTGTTGTTCATACGGTACACGCTGTGTCATGCGGGACATCGCTGTGTCATACGGGACATCCCTGTGTCATATAGACATCCCTGTGTTATACGGGACATCCCTGCGTCATACGGGACATCATCCGTTCATAGGGACAGCCCCCCCCCCCCCTGGCGTCATACGGGAAATTGTGGGTTCATACGGGACATCCATGTGTCATAAGGACATCGCTGTGTCATTACGACATCCCTGTGTCATAACTGGACATTCCCTGCTGTCATACGGGACATCCCTGAGTCATACTGGACACATCGCTGTGTCATTTACTGACATCACTGAGCATAACTGGACATCGCTGTGTATACAGAGACATAGCTCGGGTCATACAGGACATCATGTGTACAATGGGACATCCCTTGCATACGGGACATTCATTGTGCAATACAGGGCATTGTTGTGTCATACGGGACATCACTGTATCAAGAGGACATCCCTGGTAATAGAGGAAATCCTGTGTCTAGAGGGAATCCCTGTGTCATATGGGACTTCGCTGGTGTGTCATTACGGGACCATCACGGTGTCATACGGGACATCGCTGTGTGTCATACGGGACATTGCGGTCTCATAAGGGACAATCTAGGCCATAATTTGACATCCCTGTGTCATACGGGACAAGCACTGGTGAACGGGACATCGCGTGTGTCATGCGTGAATTTTTGTGCCAACGGGACATCGCCGTGTCGTACGGGAAATGTTGTGCCATAAGGACACCATGTGGTAATACGGGAACTCGCTATTGGCATGCGGGACCATCTCGGTGCCATCCGGGACATCCCATGGCCATCGGGACATTCCCAGTGTTCATCCGGACATTGCTGTGACATACGGGACATTGCTGGGCCAACGATCACTAAGGTAGTTCCAGAAGCAGTCACACAGATGCCGCGCTGCCGCTGAAGTTCCACCGAGGCCCGCCGGAATGCCCTGCATGAAATCACCGGCCTTATTAATGGGAAGTTAAGGGCAAGTTTCGTGGCCACTTTTTTTTTTAATTGGGCGGTTTTGCCCAAATACGTCGGATTTCGTTAGCCAAGCACTTAGACCCCCCAACTCACTTCCTCCACCCTCAATATATACAGACGACCTTCATTGGTCTTCTATGTCTTCCACACACGTCCGTATTCTCCTTCATCCACTATTTTATTTCTTTCCTCCACTCTCTCCGCTTATTTCTTGCTTTTCCTTTCCTTCCCTATCTCTCCTCACTGTGCTCCCCAAGCCCTTTTCCCTCTTCCCGATCTCCGTCGCGTGCGCCGGCGCCGATGCCCGCCAAAATCCGATCACGTGCACCAAAATCACGGGGCAAATACAGAGAAAATGGCACAAACGGAAAAGATTCGGGGGGTAACACGTGGGGACAACGCGAGAATCGGGCCATTAGTAAAGACCCCAATGTTGCAATACGGGGAAAATGTGTGTCATACGGCATCCATGTGTATATTGGAACATCGCTGTGTCATACGGGAAAAATGTTGTGTCATCCGGACATCCCTGGCCATAAGGGACACACTGTACCCTACAGGACATCGTTTGTGTTATAACAGGAACCACTGTGTCATAGGGAATTTTTGCTGTGTGATACGTGACATCCCTGTGTCATAAGGGACATCCCTGATGTCATTGGGACAGTGCTGTTGGTGTCATACGAGACATCCTGTGTCATTACAGGGAATCGTTTTGTCATACGGGGACATCCCTGTGTTATACCGGGACATCATTGTGTCATACAGGACATCATTGTGTTCCTCGGGACATTGCTGTTGCTATAAGGGGACTCCCTGTGTCATACGGGACGGCGCTGTGTCATAAGGGGACGTCCCTTGTCATTCGGGAAATTGTTGTTTGGTGTCATAGGGAATACCTGGGTCATACGGCACATCCCTGTGTCATATAGGAAATTGTTGTCTACGGACATCCGTGTGTCATACGGGGACATTACTGGTGCCTACGGGACCATCACTGTGTAATATAGGAAATGTTGCTTTGTCACACGGGGACTTCCTGTGTCAAACGGGAACACACTGGGCCAAAATACGGGACATCACTGTGTCCTACAGGGACAGTGCTGTGTCACTACGGGACATCTCTGTGGCATAGGGGAATCCTGTGTCATACGGGGTATCCCCTGTGTCATACAGGACATCGCGGGGTCTACAGGACTCCTGTATTTTTTTTTTTTTTATACGGGACATCCCTGTGTCATACAGGACACGCTATGTCATACAGGAAAATGTTGTGTCATAAGGGGACATCACAGTGTTCATACAGGAAATCCCTTTTGGTCATATGGGAATCTGTTGTCCTACGGGAATCCGGGCATCATTATGGGAATTGTCTGCGTCATACGGTCATCGCTGCGTCAAAGGGAAATTGTGGTGTCATAAGGGACATTCACTGTGTCATTCGGACATTCCCGGTGTCATACGGGACATCCCCTTGTGTATAGGGCATATCGCGGGTCATATTAGACATCCCTGGTTATAGGGACATCCCTGCGTCATACGGGGGACATCATCCTGCGTCATGCGGGGGAAAATTCCTTGCATCATTACGGGACAATTTGCTTGTGTGGTCATACGGACAATCGATTGTGTCATACTGGACATCCCTGTGTCATTACTGGACATCCTGGTGGATACGGGGGACATCCCTGTGAGTCATACTGGACTCCTGAGTTTTACTGACAATCGCGTGTCATATGGACATCCCTGAGTCATACGGACATCGCTGTGTCATCATTACGGGGACATCGCTGTGTATACGGGACATCAGCGTGTCATAAGGGACAATCCCTGTCTCATACGGGACACGCCTGGTCAATAAGGGAATCAATGTGCAGACGGGACATCGCTGCTGTGTTGTTGTGTCATACGGGACATCCCTGTGCCATACTACTCCATTGGGTCATACGGACAGCGCTGTGTCATCGGGACATCCCTGGTCACATGGCGGACATCCCTTTGTCATACTGGAACATCATTGTGCCAGTCAGGACATTTTGTGTCATACGGGACATCATAGTATAGCATTCGCATAGCGCATCTATGTATGTTGGACACTCGCTGTGTCAATCGGAATCGCTGTGTTCATACATGTGAATCACTGTGTCCCACTAGTCGGGACATCTACTGTTCTCACACCTTGCGACCATCTGTGTGGTCATACGGGGGGGACAATGCTGTGTCATACGGGTAATTATTTGTGTCTAATATGGGACATCCCCCCCCCCCGATGTCAAGCTCTGATGTAAGTACGGGATAAACTCTGTGTCATACGAGCGGCAAATCGACTGGTATGGGGTATAGGAAATATGTTGTGGCCATAAACGGGACATCGCGTGTCATATGGGACAACCGCTTAGAGGCATAGATAGAGGGCAACAATGAATACTGTGTCATCACGGGGATATAGATCCGAATATGTGTCCACAAAACGGAGCGATGCCCCTGGAGCCCATACTTAGCACATCATTGTGTGTCCATACAGGACATTTGCTGGGTCATAGGGGGACATCCTGGCTATTACGAACGGGAAATCCCTGATGTCTATACGGGGACATCCCTTGTGCATACAGGGCATTTTTTGTCAATACGAGGATCATCCCTGGTGTCAACGGACGATCCCTTGTATCATACCTGGACCTTCGCTGCACCATACGGGACATCTCGTGTAGGATCCCCTGGACATACTTCAGGAAAGTGTGTCATGAAAATGCTGTGACAAGTCGACCTGTCCTGTGTGATCTCTGATGGTCTTATGGTACAATCCCTTGTTATACATGGCCATCCCTGGATGTCATACCCTGGAAGCATCCCTCTGTGTCCATCAGGACATCCACGGTGTCATACGAAGTAGACTCGTTGTCATACAGGAAATCCCTGGTACTAGGGGGCATTGCTTGAGATCTATACTGGATACAGTCCTGTGCATATGTGGGACACCGTTGTCATGAGGAAGACATCCACGGTTCATAACACATGAATCATACGGGACATCCCGTCGATGTTACAGACATGATGCCCTGGTTCTCGGTAACATGCCTAGCTGTCATATGAAATCACAAAGCGGAAACGGAAATCGCTATTTCTAGTTACGATCTCGCTGTGTCGTATTAATGTTGTTGTCAGTCGTAAATCCCTGTGTCATAGGGGACACTCCCTGTGTATACGGGACTTCCCTGTGCATACGGGAACATCTCCCTGTTTCCAACGCATCCTGTGTCATATGGACATCCCTGTGTCTAATGGACATACCATTTCATACGGGACTATCCCAGTTATCATACGGGACATCCACGTTGTCATACGGGACGATCCCTTTGTCACTAGAGGACTTGCTTGTCATACGAACATCACATATTGTCATAGTGGGACATCGCATGTGTCATACGGAAATTGTTGTGTCTATATACGGGATATCCCTGGTCAAGGGGACCTCCCGTGTTATACGGTAATCCCTGTCTCATTCGGGACCATTTTTTGTCATATAGGAAACTCGTTTGTCATATGGGACATCCCGTTAGTTACGGGACCATCGCTGTGTCATACGGGACCATCCCTTCTGTCACGGAACATCCCCTCTGTCATACGGTACATCCCTGTGTCATACGGTGGCTTATAGAAGTGGGAGGAAAAAAGGACTGGGTGTAACACAGCCAGGGCAGGTTCAACGAAGATGATAGAAGTGGTGAGAGTAGAAGATAGCATGTATAGTAGTAATAAATCTAGTAATTATAAATTAAACACTAGGGTTGAGACTGCTGCAGACGATCCTAAGGGAACCATTGGTCGGCCTAGACAAACGGACCCTGATGAGGATATCGCTGTTGTCTAGAACATCCTGTGTTATATGGAATCCCCCTCGTCATCGGGACATCCTCCCTGCGTCCATGCGGGAAATTCCCGCGTCAACGGACGATTGCTGTGTCTAGGGACTCCCTGTATCATTACAGGAGCATCTCTTTCCATACGGGACAATCGCTGTGTAACCTGGAAGCTTGTGTCATATGGGACATCCTGTTGTTATCGGACATCCTTGTGTCATACCGACACATCTCCCTGTGTCATACAGTCATCCCTTGTCATAGACGGAACAATAGCTGTTCATAAGGACTCCCTTGCTACATAGCGGGACTTGCTGTATCATACTGAGGACATCCCTAGTGTCATATGGGAGACTCCCTGTGTCATAGGAGCAATCCCGTTTCAACGGGACATCCCAGTTATCATACAGACAATTCCCTTTGTACATCAGGACATTGAAGTGTTCATGATACGGACATCGCTATTATATGGGACAATCGCTTTGTTGTTTCATAACGGGGAATTGTTGTGTCATACGGGCATCGCTGTTCATAGTGGAAATCCCTGTGTCATAGGGGACATGCTGTATCTATGGAGCATACTTCAATGGGACACTCCATTCTGGGTCTTCACGGCCATCAGAAGATCCAGTGGCTAGACCCCTGTTTCCATACGGGACAATTCCCAGTGTCATACGGGACATCCCTTCATAGGGACATTCCATTTGTGTCATCGGGAACCACGCGTTTCATAGTGCATGGCAACGGGATGGGTGTGTGTCATCCCACGGCCCTGTCATAACGGACATCCCTTTGTCAGAGAGGTACTCCCTGTGTCAGTTACCGGAACATCCGTGTCATAGGCCGGACAGTCTTTTGTCATACGGGAATCGTGTGTCATCATACGGGACCATCCCTGTGTCATACGGGACATCCCGCTGTGTCATAGGGAAATCCGCTGTGTCTGATCGGAGGACATCTTTTCATGACGGTGTTCATGTCTTAATACGGGCATTCGCGGAACGGCATGATGGTCGGCTCGCTGTGTCATCACATGCTTGCATACGATCCCTGGTTTTTACGGGACATCCCTGTGTCATACGGGTGGCTTATTAGAAGTGGTTTGAACAAAAAAAGGTAACACAGCGCAGGCAATGTGCATGAACTAAGACGTCATAGAGTGGTGAGGTAGCAGGATAGCAATGTATATTAATAATAATGACTGAATAAATTAAAACGATGGGAGTTAGAGCTGCTGCAGGACGCCTGATGACATGGTCAGCGCTAGACAAACGGACTGTATGCAATCGGGGTGGGGTGAAAAAAATATCAGGTTTGTCCGATGCTCCTATTCCGTTAAGTAAAACGGTTTAATTGTTGATAGTGGTGGACAACGCCGTTTCGGAGGTGAACTACCTCCTTCATCAGGTTCCAAAGTTACAGGTCTATGGTTAAAGAATATCACAATGGATACATAGTAAAAGCAAGTTCATTACAAAATATAGAAATAATGAATTAATAATAAATAATTAAAAAAAAGTAAAAATAAAATAAATAAGTAAATAGATGAATAAATATCTGGTGTTTGTTAAGAAAATGACTGTTATTGTATAGAATTCATAAACCTATAGTCGTATTCGTAATTTCATTTGTATAATTAATAATCATAATAAAGGAATAGTTAATAATATAGTCACAATAGTAGTATTTAAAAAAAGGAAACAGATTTCCTGATCCAAAGTATTCGCTTCATACTTGAACATAACGTGTTCGCATTTCAGAAGAACATCTTTCAACAAAAACGGGGTACGGCCATGGGAACCCGTTTTGCACCCAGTTATGCGAATATCTACATGGGCGAATTCGAGTCAACCCTCATCATGAACAATGCACAATACTCAAACAGGATTGCTTTCTTTAAAAGATACATCGATGATGTTTTCATCATCTGGGATGGTTCAGAACAGGAGATTCTAGACTTCCTACAAGAAATCAATTCAAACACATGGGGCATTAACCTAACCCTCAACTCCTCCCCTACGCAGATAGAGTTTCTAGATTTATTGATTTCGGTCAATGACAAACGAGACCGTTTGACCACCTGTACATATTTCAAAAAAGTGGACGTTAATAGCTTTTTAGAGTTTGATAGTGCCCACCATAAAAGTTGGCTCACAAACGTCCCCTACAGCCAATTCAAAAGAATTAGAAGGAACTGTACGGACGACAGCACCTTCCATAAACAATCCCAAGTCCTGGGAAAACGCTTTAAAGAAAAGGGCTATCCACAAGGCATCATCAAAGACACATTCCTCAAAACTAAAAAACTATCACAGAAAGATTGCCTTGCACCAAAAAAGAAAGAAGAATCCCCTGAAGTTAGACCCCCAAACTTCATCACCACCTACACCTCAGATCATAAGATAATTAAAACCGTATTATCCAAACATTGGCCCATCCTCCTCAAAGACCCCCATCTGAACAAAATCCTCCCTCCACACCCGCAAGTCACATATAGAAGAGCCCCAACATTAAAGACCATATTAGCACCCACGAAACTCCGACAACAACCGAGAAACAAAAAAGAAAAAGATGTCAGATCCTTCTTCCCAGATCTCAAAGGCAGCTTTAAATGTAACAGCAACAGATGCCTCACATGCGATATAATCTCACATCGCACACGTTCCTTCCACTCCACAGTCACCGGAGAAACCTTCAATATCAATCACTTTATGAATTGTGCATCAGACTACGTGGTGTACCTATTCCAATGCTCCTGTCCGCTACAATACGTAGGAAGGACCACGCAATCCCTCAGAGAAAGAATAAATACCCACAGAGGAAAGATAAAAAATGGATATCAACTACACAGTGTCTCCCGACACTGTCATCAACATCACAACAATGACATCAATGACTTATCTCTTGTCCCGATCGAACATATACCTAAAGAACACCCGGACCGACTCAACCAACTCATAAAAAGAGAGAACTTCTGGATTTTTAAACTAAACTCAATGTGTCCATATGGGCTTAACGAATCTCTAGAACGGGTTTAATCCCCTTTATACTGGTGCCCACTCTTCCCCCTCTCTCATCATCAGCCCTACTCCACCATCCACGTTTATATCCCACATTCTATATACCCTCGCTCAACATCCACCTCATTGGCGCTCCATGTATTGCCATCCACTCTATCCTTACGCCAACCCTATCTATCCTCTTCCAGATTCAGCCCTGCCATTCCCACACCAGCCCCTAGGATAATACATTTATGCCCATTTTTCTGCTACCAACATCAGTTCTCCATTTCTTACTCCAAATGGTCATTTACAGTCCCCTCCTCTTCCAACCCACCCTCAGTCTCTGCATTTCCCATTTCTACCATCTCTACTCACAGCCACAACTTAGTCCTTTTACGTACCGAACTGCCAGTCTGTCGCACGGACCACCTTCTCCTACACGCATGCGCCAAGTTCTGGCGCATGCGCAGTCGCACGCCACCTG
>WNYA01003400.1:0-25841 GCA_019512145.1 Engystomops pustulosus | reverse complement strand
TAATTCAGTTTCTAATAATAATAATGATTCCTTATATATCGCACACAGATTCCGCAGCGCTGTACAGAGCTGGTCACATCAGTCCCTGTCTCCATGGGGCTCACAATCTAATCAGCCTACCAGTATGTGTTTGGAATGTGGGAGGAAACCAGAGGACCCGGTGGAAACCCACGCAAACATGGAGAGAACATACAAACTCTTTACAGATGTTGACCTGGGTGGGACTTGAACCTGGGACAATGGGGTTAAAAGTGGTGAGGTGTAGGGGTGACTGACTGGCCTGCGGCTGCTTATTAGCCAGCTCACTAAGAAGAGCCGGAAATTCAATACCAATCACTAATCACTTCCTGGAGGCTGCAGGACCTTGGATGATGTCATGATCACATGACCTGCAGGAGAAGGCAATGCACAGGGCTGCTGACAGTGAGGTGTGGGGGAAACATGAAGAGGGTAACTGAATGAGGGGGGCACATGAGTGGGGTAACTGAATGAGGGGGGCACATGGGTGGGGTAACTGAATGAGGGGGGCACAAGGGTGGGGTAACTGAATGAGGGGGGCACATGGGTGGGGTAACTGGGTGAGGCGGGGGAGATTGTGAGGGGGCATCACAGGGGGGCATATGTAGCAGAAATGACGTTCCACATAAATGTATTCCCTTGTGTCACTATACTATAGGTGTTCCCCTAAAAAGCGTGTGAGTTTTCCCCGTTCCCCAGCGCCGGATCTTTTAAAATAATTATCCCATACGGAAAACATTGTAACAGAAAAAACGCCCAAATCGCCACATTTCGTCATGAAAAGGTCGAACAGTCGCCAGAATGAGAGCGATAAAATGTCACCGCGTCCCACACACTAATGTCTGTGTACAGAGTACAAAACGATCAGAAAAGACGTCAGAATATTCCGATACGGCAAACTTTTTCATTTTTCCAAAAAATGTTCATTTTGTATTTAAAGGTATAAAAATATAACAAAGATATAATCCAAAGAATAAAGCGGAGGAGTCATCGGGGCCGCGCTGTGATCGCTACACGGAGCAGCTGCGTTTCTTGTGATTTCTGCTGCATTAGGAATTTTTTTTTCCAGCTTTTCCGTACATTCCCCGGAATATTAATTGGTGTCGGGAGAGAGAGTAACCTGCCTCCTACAGCTCTGGGGGTGGAGGAATGAAAAAGTTTTGGCTTTTGAAAGGCGATTTGTTGGGCCCCTTTCACACTTGCAGATCACGTCAGTGTCTGATCAGTGTTTGGTCAGTGAAAAACTGACATTTTTCATCAGTTTTCAGTCAGAGTTTGTTCAGTGTCTCAGTTTTTCCCGCAGGTTTTTTTTTGGTGTTTTCGATGCGACTGTGGTCCTATCTTTTCGTTGGCAAGTGATCCGCAAAAAACGCATTGCACTTGCACTGTGACCATTTTGGGTGCCGTACATGCACTTTTTTTATACAAATTTTTATGTTTTGAGAAATCCAAAACAAGTGGCATTTTTGGGCACTATTTTCCATTACGGAGTTTTACGACGGGAATATTCCTGTATTTGGATAGAAGACATCAGACATTTTGGGACATAGCAATAGATAAGATGTTTATGATTATATTTGCTTGTTAGATCAGTTCTAGGGAAAGGAAACTTTTAGGTTTTTGTCATTTTTTAATAAAAAAATTTTTATACTATATTTTACTGTATTTGCAGCCCCTTAGGGTACTTTAACCATAGGGGGTCTGATCACTCCTACCATATACTGCAATATTACTGTATCACAGTATACAGGGAGTTTCATAAGGCAGGATACCCCCGGTATGTATGGAGAGGATTTTTCATGCATCCTTAAAGGGAACCTGTCATCACAAAGGGCATTTTTCAGGGATGACAGGTTTCAAATGGGCATGTAATGCACAATATAAATCATGTTTTGGTCCTTAAATCATTTTATTTTTCTTTACAAACCTTAAGTTGATCTTACTAGGCTCCCTGCCAGAATCCTTGCGCTGAGTCCTGGGGGACGGACCACTTCATATCTAATTGGTTGTCTGCAGGGGGGAGGGCGGAGGAGAAAGAGATGTTGGAGGGTTTGGTTTGAAGAGGAGTGAGGACTGACGCTAAAGGGAGGAGGAATGTGATTGATGACTGTTTAGATTTGAAGTCCACACCGCCCCCAGGACTCAGCACAGGATTCTGGCAGGGAGCCAGGTAAGATAAACTAAAGGATTGTAAAGAAGTAAAATGATGTAAGGACTAAATAAAACGTGATTTATATTGAGCATGGAAGGCACTTTCAAAACCTGTCATCACTGAAAAATGCCCTTCCTGATGACAGGTTCCCTTTAACAACCCTGTGACATACTATTCCGTCACTATGAAGTGGAAAAAATTCATAACCATATAAACATTTTTATTGTGTTTGGATGGGGAAGTCCTTCAGCGCTCCTACCTCTGCTGTGTGAATTAGCTGAATGTGACTGATTTGTAAGTTTTCCAGTATTAGGGGCCCCTATTTCTAGTCTTGGGGTAGACTATGGGCCCCAGTGTGTCTAAAACCGGCCCTGGGTAGGGCAAATATAGATGGAGAGTAAAATCATGAAGCAGTTATGGTTGGAATCTGGCTGGACAGATGATGAGGCATCATGGGATTAATAGCAAAGCAGAGAAGGAGAGAAAAATTGTTTGTTTAAAAAACCTAAAACTGGTGACAAATGGTTGACTAAAACGTAAATTACCATATATACTCGAGTATAAGCCTAGTTTTTCAGCACAAAAAAAATGGGCTGAAACCCCAAACTCGGCTTATACTCGAGTAAAAAAATATAGGTTTTGCCAGGTTTTTGTGGTAAAATTAGGGGCCTCGGCTTATTCTCAGGTCGGCTTATACTCGAGTATATACGGTAATTAAGTTTTTTGATACAAACTGCACAAATTCCAGATACCTCCACCCTGTCAGACTATATTGTTAGCTAAAAATATGTGTTCATTTATTTATTTTTTTATTTCAGAGGATGTACATCTTTCTTGTCTGGTTACTCCACGTCTTATGTGTGGTTCATGGTTCAGGTAAGTCACTTCAGTATTCGACTTCTCCCATTACAATCCATCCTGATAAACCAGGGACATTACTCATAGATTCCGGCACCGGGATTGTGGTATCTTCTTATATTTGTTATCCATGGCCTCCTTCCTTCTAAAACCAACTTTTAATATTATGCTAATTAGCCAGAAGGGTGCAGCTTCACAGACTGTTACACTGTCTCCTCCGCCCCCTGATTGCTTCATTCTCCTACCAGCTGTAATTTCATACAGTGGGAGGGGGAAGTGCTTCTGTGACAGCCTGTAAAGCTACAGCATAGAGGGGCTATGGTAATGCTACATAGTATAATTATAAAAGTTCATTATAGAAGGACGGAGGTCATGGATAACACATATAAGAAGATACCACAGTCCCGGTGCCTGGATCTAGGAGTAATGTCCCTGGTTTATCAGGATGGATTTCCTTTAAAGGGAATCAACCACCAGGATGAAGGATTGTAAACCAAGCACACTGACTTTCTGGTGTGCGCCCCCTCTAGCAGAATCTGCTCTTCTTTTAATGTCATATGCCCTTGTACAATTTATGTAAATTAGCCTGAGGGGCTCTGGGCTCCATAGACGTTATTTGAGCCTGGAGCCTCTCAGGTTCATTTGCATAATTTTAAGCCTTTTTTTGTAAAACCAAGGGCAAAAGAAGGGCAGATCCTGCCAGAGGGGGCGCACACCAGTATGTTAGTGTGTTTGGTTTACGGTCCCTGATCCTGGGGGTAATTTTCCTTTAAATTTTTCTGAAATTTTCTTTTTCCTGCTCTAGGTTTCTACACGGAGCAATGACATGACCTTAGACATCTATACACGACTCGGTCTCTATAATAATTTAGTCACTCAATCTTTTTTATTTGTTTAATTAAATCTAATTTTGAGCCAATATTTTAATTTTTTTTTTTTTCAAAAAATGTAAAATGTATAAATACTGTATTATCGATTTCCTCCTTATCTGAGACAACCCGTAATACAACCTGCTGGCGTTCGGGGGTCCCACTCCTACAGGCCTGATTTAAACGTGAGATACAAAAAGTTTTCAACTAACTTAAAGGGAACCTGTCAGCAGAGCTTGACCTAATACACCACAACCAGATCGTTGTGAAGCAGATAAAAAACTTCCCGATCATGTTTTTTTTTTATGGCTCAGTGTGATGGCATCATCCAGAAAATCAACTTTGAAGTGAGATGTCTAAAATGGCTGTATAAAGTCATGGGGGAGGAGAACTCAGTACTGAAGTCAAGTTCTCCTCGCCTATGAATAACCATAGGACACAGTTCTGTGTCCAGGGACGTCAGCAACTGGCTCTCCTGAAGTCTGGTGCATGATGTCAGTTACGGTAGATGGGGTATCCTGAGAGAGGAGAGCTTGACTTCAGTGCTGAACGCTCCGCCTCCTTGACTTTATACGAGCAATTTATATCTCACATCAAAGTTGATTTTCTGGGTCGTGAAAAGAATATCATCTCGAAGGTTCCTAATCTGATTCACAACAATCTAGTAGTAGATTATTGATGACAGATTCCCTTTAAAAACAAGTGTCAGTGGATCTGTTTTTGTCCATTGTGTAGATGTGAGAAGTGAAGTCGGCCCGGTTGTGTACGGAGGAAGTCTGACCCTACGGTGTGTCCTACAAACACCCTACACCGCTACACAAGTGACATGGACAAGGGTCCAGGGTGACAGAGACACCACCGTAGCCAGTTATACTCCGGGCTCCAGAGCCGAGGTCACTAAAGATTACGAGGATCGTCTATGGATCAGCACATCAGGTCTGAACGAGACGGCCATCACCTTCTACAAAACCGACATTCGGGATGAAGGATGCTACACGTGTACCTTTCATTCTCTCACAACTGGCTCCAAAAAGTTGTGTTTTACAATTCCTGGTAAGAGTTTCACCTTATTCTATGATGTTTTTTTAGGAATTCTGGAAAATTCCAAAAGGTCTGGGGCGGGTGTGGGCAACCCCTTTAAAGGAAATCAAAATCCATCATGATGAACCAGGGGCACTTACTCATAGATCCAGGCACTGGGACTGTGGTAATCTTCTAATATTTCTTCTCCACAGCCCCCTTCCAAAAAGTCTACTTTTAAAATTATGATAATGAGCTTGAAGGGGTGTTACCACAGCCCCTCCTTGCTTTCACTTGTGCAGCAGCAATCACTACCTCCAACTGTGTGAGATTACATCCGACAGAGGGAGGGGGGAAGTTTTGAGGTAGCAGGGGGAGGACAAAATAGTTAAACAGCTTGCCAAGCTACAGCACATGGGTGCTCAGGTAACACCCCCAGAGCCCTTCAGGCTTATAAGTATAATTTTAAGTTGATTTTAGAAGGAAGGAGGCCATGGGTAACAAATATAAGAAGATACCACAGTCCCGGTGCTGGGATCTATGAGTAATGTCCCTGGTTTATCAGGATGGATTGTGATGGGAGATTTCCTTTAGGTGCTGGAATGTCTGATCTATGATTGGCCGTGACCTGACCCCATGCCATTTAATTCAGTTTCTAATAATAATTATAATTCCTTATATAGCGCACACAGATAACGCAGCGCTGTACAGAGCTTATCACATCAGTCCCTGTCCCCAATGGGGCTCACAATCTAATCAACCTACCAGTATGTTTTGGAGTGTGGGAGGAAACCAGAGGACACGGTGGAAACCCACGCAAACACGGAGAGAACATACAAACTCTTTACAGATGTTGACCTGGGTGGGACTTGAACCCGGGACAATGGGGTTAAAGGTGGTGAGGTGTAGGGGTGACTGACTGGCCTGCGGCTGCTTATTAGCCAGCTCACTAAGAAGAGTCGGGAATTCAATACCAATCACTAATCACTTTCTGGAGGCTGCAGGACCTTGGATGATGTCATGATCACATGACCTGCAGGAGAAAGCAGTGCACAGGGCTGCTGACAGTGAGGTGTGGGGGAAACATGAGGAGGGGCACATGGGTGGGGTAACTGAATGAGGGGGGCACATGGGTGGGGTAACTGAATGAGGGGGGCACATGGGTGGGGTAACTGAATGAGGGGGGCACATGGGTGGGGTAACTGAATGAGGGGGGCACATGGGTGGGGTAACTGAATGAGGGGGGCACATGGGTGGGGTAACTGAATGAGGGGGGCACATGGGTGGGGTAACTGAATGAGAGGGGCACATGGGTGGGGTAACTGAATGAGGGGGGCACATGGGTGGGGTAACTGAATGAGGGGGGCACATGGGAGGGGTAACTGGGTGAGGCGGGGGAGAATGTGAGGGGGCATATGTAGCAGAAATGAGGTTACACACAAATGTATTCCCTTGTGTCACTATACTATAGGTGTTCCCCTGAGTTGTCCCCGTTCCCCAGCGCCAGATCTTTAAAATAATTATCCCATACGGAAAACATTGTAACAGAAAAAACGCCCGAATCGCCACATTTCGTCATGGAAAGGTCGTCCAGTCGCCAGAATGAGAGCGATAAAATGTCACCGTGTCCCACGCACAAATGTCTGTATACTAAGCACAAAAAGATCAGAAAAGACGTCAGAATATTCCGATATGGAAACATTTTATTTTTTTCGAAAGATTTTAATTCTGTATTTAAAGGTATAAAAATATAACAAAGATATAATTCAGGGAATAAACCGGAGGATTCATCGGGGCCGCGCAGTGATCGCTACACGGAGCAGCTGCGTTTCTTGTGATTTCTGCTGCATTAGGAATTTTTTTCCAGCTTTCCCGTACATTCCCTGGAATATTAGTTGGTGTCAGTAGAGAGAGTAACCTGCCTCCTACAGCTCTGCGGGTGGAGGAATGGGAAAGTTTGGGCTTTTGGAAGGTGATTTGTTAGGCCCCTTTCACACTGGCAGATCACGTCAGTGTCTGATCAGTGTTTGGTCCGTGAATAACTGACACTTTTCATCAGTTTTCAGTCATAGTTTGTTCAGTGTTTTTCCTGCGCAGACAATGCACGTGAAAAAGACTCAAGACTGAGGTCCCATTATTTCCATGGCAAGTGATCCGTTAAAAAACGCATTGCACTTGCGCTGTTACAACTTTGGGGGCCGTACAAGCACTTTTTTTTTTTTAATTCAAATTTTTATGTTTTGAAAAATACCAAACAAGCAACATTTTTGGGCACTATTTTCCCAAAATACGGAGTTTAACGACGGGAATAGTCCTCTATTTACATAGAAGACATCAGACATTTAAGGAATCAACAGTAGATAAGATGTAAATGATTATATTTGCTTGTTAGATCAGTTCTAGGGAAAGGAAACTTTTAGGTTTTTATAATTTTTCTATTAAAATTTTTTTTTTTACTATATTTTACTGTATTTGCAGCCCCCCTAGGGTACTTTAACCATAGGGGGTCTGATCAGTCCTACCATATACTGCAATATTACTGCATCACAGTATACAGGGATTTTCATAAGGCAGCATACCCCCGGTATGTATGGAGAGAACGCTTCATACATTCTTAAAGGGAACCAGTCATCACAAAGAGCGTTTTTCAGTGATGACAGGTTTCAAATGGGCATGTAATGGTCAATATAAATCATGTTTTGGTGAGTCCTTAAATTATTTTACTTTTTTACAATCCTTTAGTTTACCTTACTAGGCTCCCTGCCAGAATCCTGTGCTGAGTCCTGGGGGAGGAGCACTTCATATCTGCAGGGGAAGGGAGGAGGAGAAAGAGATGTGGGAGGGTTTGGTTTTAAGAGGAGTGAGGACTGACGCTAAAGGGAGGAGGAATGTGATTGATGACCATTTAGATTTGAAGTCCCCCCCCCCCCCCCCAACCCCCACCCCCGTACCCAGGACTTAGCACAGGATTCTGGCAGGGAGCCAGGTAAGATAAACAAAAGGATTGTAAAGAAGTAAAATGATGTAATGACTAAATAAAACATGATTTATATTGAGCATGGAAGGCACTTTTATAACCTGTCATCACTGAAAAATGCCCTTCCTGATGACAGGTTCCCTTTAACAGCCCTGTGACATTCTATACTGTCACATGTTATTAAATTGTTAATATTATGGGGGTCATTTACTAAGGGCCCGATTTGCGGTTTCCCGACGTGTTACACGAATATTTTCGATTTGCGCCGATTTTTTCCCTGAATTTCCCCGGGATTTTGGCACACGCGATCAGATTGCGACGCACCGGCGCCGGCATGCATGCGATGGAAATCGGGGCGGGGGGCGTGGCCGAACAAAAAACAGATGGATTCGGAAAAACAGACTCATTTTTAAAAAAAAGTGTTGCGGGACTCGCACTTACCTTCACCAGGTATAGGCCAGTGAACTTCAGTGCAATCCGGGGAACTTCAGCGCAGCAGCGCCACCTGGTGGACGTCGGAGGAACTACCTTAGTGAATGCCGGCCGGACCTGAATCCACCGCAGAGAACGTGCCGCTGGATCGCAAATGGACCGGGTAAGTAAATCTGCCCCTATGTGTTCACTATGAAGTGGAAACATTTGCTAACCATATGGATATGTTTATTGTGTTTGGATGGGGGAGTACTTCAGCGCTCCTACCTCTGCTGTGTGAATTAGCTGAATGTGACTGATTTGTAACTTTTCCATTATTAGGGGCCCCTACCTCTTAGGGGCCCCAGTGTGTCTAAGACCGGCCCTGGGTAGGGCAAATATGGATGGAGAGTAAAATCATGAAGCAGTTATGGTTGGAATCTGGCTGGACAGATGATGAGGCATCATGGGATTACTAGCAAAGCAAAGAAGGAGAGAAAAATAGTTTGTTTAAAAACCTAAAACTGGTGACAAATGTTGACTAAACCATAAATGAATTTATTTTTTTGATACAAACTGCACAAATTCCAGGGCTTTTCAGATACCTCCTCCCTGTCTGACTTTTTTTTTTGTTACCTAAAAATATGTGTTTATTTAATTTGTTTTTATTGCAGAGGATGTACATCTTTCTTGTCGGGTTACTCCACGTCTTTTGTGTGGTTCATGGTTCAGGTAAGTCACTTCAGTATGAGACTTCTATATACCATCACAATCCATCCTGATAAACCAAGGACATTACTCATAAATCCAGGGACCGGGATTGTAATAACCTTCGTATATTTGTTATCCATGGCCTCCGTCCTTCTAAAATCAACTTTTAATATTATGCTAATTACCCAGAAGGGTGCAGCTTCGCAGACTGTTACACTGTCTCCTTCTCCCCCTGATCCCTTTGTCCTCCTTCTGCCAGCTGTAATCTCATACAGTGGGAAGGGGAAGTGCTCCTGCACAGTGTAACAGCCTGTAAAGCTACAGCATAGAGAGGCTATGGTAATGCTCCATAGCATAATTATAAAAGTTGATTTTAGAAGGAAGGAGGCCATGGATAACGCATATAAGAAGATATCACAGTCCTGGTGCCTGGATCTATGAGTAATGTCCCTGGTTTATCAGGATTGATTTCCTTTAAAGGGAATCCACCACCAGGATAAAGGACTGTAAACCCAGCAAATGAGAAACTTCCAGATCATGTTTCTTTAAGGCCCAGTATGATGGCATCATCCAGAAAATCAACTTTGAAGTGAGATGTATAAATTGGTTGTATAAAGTCATTGGGGAGGAGAACTGAGTACTGAAGTCAAGTTCTCCTCGCCTATGAATACCCACTTCACTGTACTTCACAGTCCTGTGTCCACGGACGTCACCAACTGGCTGTGTCCAGAATACCCCATCTACTGTAGCTGACATCATGCACCAGACTTAAGGAGATTAAGTCTGGTGCATGATGTCAGCTACAGTAGATGGGGTATCTTGAGACAGGAGAGCTTGACTTCAGTGCTGAACTCTCCGCCTCCTTGACTTTATACAAGCAATTTATATCTCACATCAAAGTTGATTTTCTGGGTCGTGAAAAGAATATCATCTCGAAGGTTCCTAATCTGATTCACAATTATGTAGTAGTAGATTATTTGGTCAATTTCTGATGACAGGTTCCCTTTAAAAATAAATTGTAAAACTTTGTTCTGTTTTTAGTTCCCTTTTTATGCCAAATCTCAGTACATAAAACAGAAGTTCTCACCAGTCACAGATCTGTTTTTGTCCATTGTGTAGATGTGAGAAGTGAAGTCGGCCCGGTTGTGTACGGAGGAAGTCTGACCCTACGGTGTGTCCTACTAACACCCTACACCGCTACACAAGTGACATGGACAAGGGTCCAGGGTGACAGAGACACCACCGTAGCCACTTATACTCCGGGCTCCAGAGCCGAGGTCACTAAAGATTACGAGGATCGTCTATGGATCAGCACATCGGGTCTGAACGAGACGGCCATCACCTTCTACAAAACCGACATTCGGGATGAAGGATGCTACACGTGTACCTTTCATTCTCTCACAACTGGCTCCAAAAAGTTGTGTTTTACAATTCCTGGTAAGAGTTTCACCTTATTGTATGATGTTTTTTTAGGAATTCTGGAAAAATTCCAAAAGGTCTGGGGCAGGTGTGGGCAACCCCTTTAAAGGAAATCAAAATCCATCATGATGAACCAGGGGCACTTACTCATAGATCCAGGCACTGGGACTTTGGTAATCTTCTAATATTTGTTCTCCACAGCCCCCTTCCAAAAAGTCTACTTTTAAAATTATGATAATGAGCCTGAAGGGGTGTTACCACAGCCCCTCCCTGCTGTAACTTGCGCAGCAGCAATCACTACCTCCAACTGTGTGAGATTACATCCGCCAGAGGGAGGGGGGAAGTTTTGAGGTAGCAGGGGGAGGACAAAATAGTTAAACAGCTTGCCAAGATACAGCCCATGGGTGCTCAGGTAACACCCCCAGAGCCCTTCAGGCTTATAAGTATAATTTTAAGTTGATTTTAGAAGGAAGGAGGCCATGGATAACAAATATAATGAGATACCACAGTCCCGGTGCCTGGATCTATGAGTAATGTCCCGGGTTTATCAGGATGGATTGTGATGGGAGATTTCCTTTAGGTGCTGGATAATGTTACAATGCTGACGTTACAATGATGGTGACTTTCAGTCTTTGTCTGTGTCATCGTTGCCTCCAAGCAAGTTGCATAAAATGGGCCCGATACAGACCCATGGCCAAGAGCTGATCACATCGCAAACGATATTAAGAGTTTTTAGGTTTTCTTGAGAGAATCTCATTAACCCTTTTTTTACATGACCTTTACCCTCGTTATTGTATTGGCAGCTGAGGTGCTGGTGGAACAATATCACGTGGTAAGACTCTTCCATCCTGTGACCCTGAAGTGCATCAAGAAGACAAAATCTGACGTGGTACAGATCTCGTGGCAGCACAATGGAGAGAACGTGGCAACGTATGATAAAGAAGAATACATTGTGCCGAAATATGTCGGAGCCATGAATGTGACTAAGGAGGTGACTAAGGAGGACAGGGACGCGTCTTCACTAACGCTATTTAGGGTCAATGTAAGCGACGAGGGGAAGTACTCATGTCTGTTCAACAGCTTTCCCGGAGGATCCACTACTGGAGAGACCACCCTACAAGTCCACGGTACGTGGACACATAAATGGAGCTACTATAAATGTAAAATATTTCATACCCCACAGTTACTCTACATAAGCACGCTACCTTTTAGGCTATATTCACACAAACGTATGAGGGGGGCGTATGCTCGGCCCCCATAGATGGACACCCTCCTCTTCTCCATGGCGCCAAACATGCGCCCACCTGGCTATGGCCCGGTGGGCATAAGTTCATGTAAATTCAGCCCTAGAAAGTAAGGTCTCATGCACACAACCGTTATGAGGGCCTTCACCCAGGCTCAAAATTTGTGGCCAGATCAAGGCCTCCAGAGAGGTCTATGGCACCCGGTCTCACCTCACAGTGACAAAGCTAGGCCATGCAAAATATGTCTCCTGTCCTATATTTTTTCCGGAACATGGCAGGGGCCACCCAGCTTTTAATGGAGAGGGGAGGGGTGAGGAGCGGTAACGGAGGGATGAGCACTCTTCACCCCTCCCCTCTCCACTAAAAGACGAGTGGTTGTGACATAAATCTGCCAAAATATAGGACATGTCCTTTACCTTGTGATGGGGCCGCCTAGTTCAGACATCGAGTGATCACCGAAAGGTGACCGGTTGCCCTTGGCCTTTAATGGGGGCCACCATGTGGCCACAAAATGTGCGGCCGCCTCACCGATCCCTGATACAGTCATATAAATTTGGCCTTGGACCTGTCACATCAGTTCAAGTATGAAAATGTCTAAAACCCTTGATAAATTCGGCCTGATGAGTTTTGGGAAGTTTTGGGGGAATATTATATTATATTTCTGTCCCCTACAGGGAGGAAATTCTCACATTGTGCTTTCATTGAAATTTCGAGGATTTTTGTCCTCACCAAAAAAATCTTTTATGTGACAAATTTATTAGATGCACCAGAAATGAACAGGATGTGGTCAGTAGTTTGTTGGGTTTCAATGAGGTGAAGCTACAAGGTTTGTAGAGGCAGGAGGTGCACCTGGTCCTCACGGCCGGACGAGACTAAAATAACCTTCAGTTTCAGTTTCTTCCAGTCAACTTGGTTCTAGTTTTCAATACTAACCGGTCTACAGTCACATGACCGCATTACAGAGCCTCCTGTTTCATCTTCCAGAGCCGTTGAATGTCACCGTGTTGAAGGACGACATGGCCGGGTGCCTCAGAGTCACGTGTGTGGCGAGGAGCTGGCCGCGCTCCATGGTTTCTTGGTTGGACGTCGATGAAGGATCCTTCAATGGTTCCAGCTACGACGGATTCCTCACGGTTTCAAGTTGGATATTGATAAGCAACCAAAGGAAGATGCCGAAATGCAAAGTTATTTACCGCGGGGAAGAATCTTTATTTACCGTGTCGGCAGGTAAGTAACGTGTAACCCAAACAGCCCCTACATTACATCTTCTGAAGGTGGAAGACGAGAAGACACCAGCTAAGATGCTGCATGTACTGGGAAGTCCTTGCTTCACCTTGGACAATCAAGTGGATGGTACATAGTGAATTATGGGGGATTTAACCCCTAGAGCTAAGAAAATAAAGATTGATACAATGTATATTTATTTATAGGGGACGGTAGGTAGAAAAAATCTGAACTTACTCCGTTCCCGCTCCTGGTTTGAGTCTTCCTTACCTCTCGTCTTGTCTTCACATCCGCTTCATTGTGGTGCAACTGACCTCATGTGGCCACGTATTGGTTGTATAATTATTAGTTAGGCTGCGTTCATATATTGTTTATTCCCTTTGTTATTAGGATACATTAGGAGGATCTCCGACGTATCCTTACAACGGAAGGCAGCAAAGTATCCCATTGTATGCTCATTCTATGGGATACGTTCTAGTTCCATCTCTTCCCGTGAAAGCAGGAGGCGGAGTGGGCTTCTGCTAAGGATCAGGTTGTCTTATGAGTGGATATTTGGATTATCAATGGAGATAAACCCACAGTGTAAGCTCAGCTGAGGCCGGGGATGGATGCCAGGCAGCAAAGTATCCCATTGTATGCCCATTCTATGGGATACGTCCTAGTTCCATCTCTTCCCCTGAAAGCAGGAGGAGGAGCGAGCTTCTGCTAAGGATCAGGTTGTCTGATGAGTGGATATTTGGATTATCAATGGAGATAAACCCACAGTGTAAGCTCAAGGGAGGCCGGGTATGGATGCCAGTCAGCAAAGTATCTATGGGATACGTCCTAGTTCAATCTCTTCTCGTGAAAGCAGGAGGAGGAGCGAGCATCTGCTTAGGTTCAAGTTGTCTGATGAGTGGATATTTGGATTATCAATGGAGATAAACCCATAGTGTAAGCTCAGCTGATGCCGGGGATGGATGCCAGTCAGCAAAGTATCCCATTGTATGCTCATACCATGCGATATGTCCTAGTTCAATCTCTTCCCGTGAAAGCAGGAGGAGGAGCGAGCATCTACTAAGGATCAGGTTGACTGATGAATGGATATTTGGATTATCAATGGAGATAAACCCACAGTGTAAGCTCAACGGAGGCCGGGGATGGATGTCATTTAGTGGTATCCATCCCCATAGATGAGGATAGACTGATTTTTGATGCAGGAAGCCGGTGATATAGTGTAGTGTATTGTGCTTTCGCATACTTTTTCCCAATGGACCCAATGTAACCTAAGAAAATAGCCAAAAAAGATGCCCCTACCTCCCAGTATAAGTCTATGGACACATTCAGCATATGCACTCGGAGCTTTTCTGCCATGAATGTAAAAAAAATGAATGAAGCCTAAACCTGTCATTATATAGTTTTTAAATGATTTAGTCAGAAATTGGAGTCTATAACAAACTTAGAGCTAAGATAGAGCAGGACGCATCTCTGTAGATACACAAGACCTTTACTCTCTCCCTGCTAAGGGATCAGTAGATGTACAGTAGGGAGTAACAGAATGTGGGTGAATAAGGTTACCATTTATTTCTCCACTTTATCCATTTTGTGAGGAGTGTTACATTTATTAAAAGTTAGACAAATGCTTAATGTCAGAGAGTCTCCTGTGATAGCGATCGAACAATTGACAGTACAGCAACACAAGGCAAGGGGTAAGTGAAAGGGAATCTACCATTAAAATCCATCCTGATTAACCAGGGACATTGCTCATAGATCCAGGCACCGCGACTGTGGTATATTTGTTATCCATGGACTCCTTCCTTTTAAAAATCAATATTTAAAATTATGCTCATGGGGGGGTGGTGTTACCAGAGTCCCTTCATGCTGTAGCTTCGCAGCCTGTTAAACTGTGCAGGAACCCTTGCCGCTGCCTATTCTTGTGGCAGCAGAGGTAGTTTCAGCACTCAGTGTAAGGGTGGAAGTACAGTGTAAGCAATAGCACAGAGGGGCTCTGGTAACACCACCCAAAGCACATTAGCATCACAGTCACATTACATGATTAGGTGATTAGATGAAGGAAACCATGGATAAGAAATATAGATGACCACACTCATGGTGCCTGGATCTGGTTCATCATGATGGATTTTGATGGGAGATTTTCTTTAAGGACTACAGAATTTTAAAGGGAACCTGTCATCAGAAAGTGGCCTAATAAACCACTACTAGTATATTGTCAGGTAGCATAACACCTTCTAGTTATTGTTTCTTTCATGGCCCAGTGCGGTGGCATCATCCAGAAAATCAACATTGAAGTGAGATTTACATTGGTTCTATAAAGTCAAGGAGGCGGAGAGTTTAACACTAAAGTCAAGGTGGGAAGCTCTGAATGCCTCCTCCTGAGGCTCTGAATTGACATTCTTCATCGGATTTCAGGAGATCTGGTTAGTGACGTCTCTGGATGAAGGAGCATCAGTTACAGTGAAAGTGGCTTTCTGAGGAAGAGAGAGCTTGACTTCAGTGTTAAACTCTCTGCCTCCGTGACTTTATACAACCAATTTACATCTCACTTCAAAGTTTTCTGGATGATGCCACCACACTGGACCATGAAAGAACCATGATCTGGAAGGTGTTTAGCTGCTTTACTATATACTGGTAGTGGATTATTAGGTCAATTTCTGATGACGGGTTCCCTTTAAGCCTCACCTTAGTCTACGCTAGTTCTGATTATTCTGTGGACACATCTGCTACAATAAACTGCTAGAATCCTATGACTTAGACATCTCCATCCATGGACAGATTCATCTCCTGTCTCCTTCCTGTGTAGGTCCTCGATGCCGGCTCCGTCCTGTCGTTATAGGGTTACTTCTCTCCACCATGTTCTTCCTCTGAGGACACAAAGTTACAATACGATGACGATGCTTCACCATAACGAGTGGGAGATGGAATAACGATGGACATGTGACTGTATGGAAGGACGGATAGAAGAATATACACGGATAGATGAAGGAATGTATTGGGGGGGAGATCTATAAGTGTGACCTCAGTGTGACCCGCCCACGAGATCCCTGACCCCCGCTGTATGTACAATGCTACATGATGCTGCTACAAAAGGTCAAGAAACACTGGACTTCCCATATTACGGATATTTATTTGTCTCTTCCTTGTATCTTATTTTATTGTTTTTTGTCCCCAGGTTGGATTTATGTTTAGATGTTACAGATATTCTCCATCTTTATTAAAGTTACTGCCTGTTCTGCACGAATGTCTACAAATCGGTGCTGATTAATGTCATACGACATCTGCCCCACCCCTAGGGGGAGCTCACTCTGTGCTGATAGATCTGCCCCACCCCTAGGGGGAGCTCACTCCTAGGGGGAGCTCACTCTGTGCTGATAGATCTGTCCCCCTCTCTAGGGGGAGCTCACTCTGTGCCGATAGATCTGTCCCACCCCTAGGGGGAGCTCACTCTGTACTATGGAAGTGGGAATGGAAGTTTATCACCCCCCTTGCAACTTTAAAAGAAGGCGTGGCATAATCAGGAAATGGGGAGGTGCCAGATGTGTGACAAGCAATGGCGCTCAATTTAATCTGTCTTGGTGCAAATATCTAGCGCTGGGGGATACATGCCCCCAACTAAATCCTAGTCTGGTCGGTCAGAGGTCATTCCAGGTAATGCGGTAATGTGTGGACTATGTTTCCAGGACTAAAAACGGTCATTTGCATGCGCCATAATTCTTGAGAAAATCTGCCCCCCCAGTAAACTTCTATCTATTTTATTGCAAAGATGGAAGTCACAAGAGATTTCAGAAAGAAATGAAAGAGGAGCCAAGTAAGTGGAGAAGGAAGTAATTTCCTCTACAAATAAATATTACACTTGATACATCTCCCGGAGAAAGAATGTTATAGCAAACAGGTGAAGCAGTTGTGTTGGGGGCTACCCATCCATCATCGGCCCCTCCTTGGTTGTGTGCATTGCCTCTATATCCATTACCTTGACAGGGCTTAAGCTCCGAAATAATCAAAATGTCTAGAAAACTGCCCGGCGTTGTGATTATTTTGCCCTTTACGCCACCTACACAGCAAGTGAGTGTAACGGGAGTGCAACCGGTAGTGGACTGGGCCTGATCCCTCGCTATAGCTTGAGACCGATCAACCCTGAGTGGTTTCTGATAATTTGGGGCCTGCAACAGCGCAGCAAAGCCACTGGAGCCTCCAGATGTTCCTACCGGAACCTGAGGGGCGGGGACTTGAAGAACCGGGGTATGATAAGTCTCCCACATGAACCAAATAAATGAACAAACTGATAAATAAATTCCGAAACAGGATTTACAAATGTAATGTTTCAGAGATAGAGACCGTTGTGGTGAATCGGCTGGATCCAGTTCCTCATTCCCAGTAATTATTTTCCCTTCCACATCCTCTGACACAGAGCCAGACACAGAACTTTCTTCCCACTTCATCCTGTATCATGAGGACTTTCACCTAGAAAACAAAATCTCATTCTGTGCGGCCAAAACAAATGTAACAAGTGTAATATTTATTTTCAGAGGAAATTACTTCTTTCTCCACTTACTTGGCTCCTCTCATCCTCCCCCCTTTCACTCTGCAATCTCTGCTGAATTCCATCTTTGCAAAGAATAGACAAAAGTTTACTAGGGGGAAGGTTTTTTTTAAAGACACAGCACTTAAAGGGGTATTCCTCCCACGAAGATTCTTATATGTACTCAGGATAAGAAAATATCACATTCTCTAATTCACTGTTATTAACAAATATACAGTATTTCACAGAAATAATTCCAACCTGTCTCTATCAGTCCTGCTGGACACAATTTCAGTTGCCCCCAGTTTCCAACTCTGGATCTTCTGACTTTAGGGTCGGCAGACATCTTGCCTGAGGGTGGTGGCACACTTGGCATTTTGAACCCGTTTTTAGGCCATTTTGAAGCAGTCTGTTTTTTGACAATTTTTCCCAATTTATCCCAAAATTGATAAAAGGGACAAAAAAGGAAAAAAACGGACGCGTTTTCGAAAAAGCATTAGTTTTTGAAATGCATGCATTTTTTAATGAACTGCTTAGAAATGGGTTCAAAATGCTAACATCTGCCACCACCTTTAGGCTGTGTAGCTGAGCTTCTCTCTCCCTGCAGCAGCCCCTCCCCCTGCATTCCAGGACTAGCTCACACTGATACACACTGACTTCCTGCTGGCAAACAACATCAGCAGCACCAGCAGAGATGCAATAGAGCTAAATGTGTCATTGTGTGTAATATACATCTCATGGATCTCATCATCTCTGATCTGCCTCATCTCTCTCTTTCTATGTGTCAGATACTAGTAAAATGTTCAGAAGGTAAATAAAAGTGTATATAAACCTTGTCCCCTGATAACCAAAGCAAATTGTCAGAACGCAGCATCTCACAGCACAGAGAGATCATAAAGTGTCTGCTCAGAGAGTCCCCGCTCACACTCTGGAATCTTACACTGACCATCACTGAGTGATAGGGACTAAAACAGCTGAGTAACATTGTAAAGTAAGGGGTTAAAAATTATCTTAATTGTGTAAACATCACTAGGGGATTCAAATTTGAGAATTTTCTTTCATGGGCAAATCCCTTTAATACCCCCCAGAGCCATCAGAGGATGCACATAACTGACAACATTATCAACTATGGATTAACTATTAAACATGTTAATCCATTAGACGTATTGAAACGTTTTATGCTTTGTCCGGGAAGGAGATAAAGTTCGGTTGTCGGGTGGTGGGTGCCACGATCTCCAGTCCCCCCTCCCCCCCCCCCCTTTCACTTGGTATTTTATACTTTTACTGATTTGTAAGTCATTTTGTAAATTTACAATAAAATTAGACCATAAACTTGTCCATTCTTTTTTTTTTTTTCCCGCAGGAGTAAAGAGAAGTAAATAAATCTTAAAAAAAAAAATTGTTACAAATGAAAGGGTTAATAAAATCTGTAGATTACGTCAGTGAAAGTTACAGAGTTATCTTCTGTGTGTAGGGAGGGACGTCCTCTCCAGATCAGTTATAACTTTCCACTTGTATCTGGAAGACAGGAAGAGACTGGGAAATGTTACTAATTAATTATACATCATCTTAACGAGCATCTCCTCCCCCCATGTACTTACACTGCTCATATACAGAGACCTAGATAATTCATGGAGATACTGGGGAAGTGAAAGGGACGATCCCAGATAATTCAATCTTACATTTCCCTGTTTCCGGATGTAATAAAATAAATTAGTATTTATATAAGGGACATATATATACACCCGACTCTGAGCAGTCCTCCTACAGTCACACAGGACTATCACTATACCCCCTAAAATAACTCTATACCCCATAAAATTACACTACAACCCCTAAAATAACACTACACCCCCTAAAATAACACTATACCCCCTAAAATATCACTATACCCCCTAAAATAGCACTATACCACATAAAATAACACTATACCACCTAAAATAACACTACAACCCCTAAAATAACAGTACACCCTCTAAAATATCACTACACCCCTAAAATATCACTACACCCTCTAAAATATCACTACAACCCCTAAAATAACACTACACCCCCTAAAATATCACTATACCCCCTAAAATAACACTATACCCCAGTGATGGCGAACCTTTTAGAGAGCGAGTGCCCAAAATGAGACCTAAAACACACAAGCTTTTCCCAAAGTGCCAACACGGCAATTTAGGCAGTAACAAACTTATTGCTACAAGAATCTTTGAGCTCCAATCCGACCCTGTACACACCTCTTCACTCTTCAGACAGGACCAAGCAGCACAGGATGGGTCACTACTTGGACTGCCTGAGACTGCAGGAAGGTGTCATGTCAGGCAAACTCTGTGCCTGGGAGACAGCCCGTGTGCCCACAGAGAGGTCTCCGAGTGCCATCTCCGGCACCAGTGCCATAGGTTCGCCACCACTGCTATACCCCCTAAAATATCATTATACCCCCTAAAATAGCACTATACCACCTAAAATATCACTATACCCCCTAAAATAACACTACACTCTCTAAATATCGTAATATCCCTGGTCATGTGATGTAAAACAATTGCACGGCTCATTATATCCCTGGTCATGTGATGTCACACAGGTGCACGGCTCATTATATCCCTGGTCATGTGATGTCACACAGGTGCACGGCTCGTTATATCCCTGGTCATGTGATGTCACACAGGTGCACGGCTCGTTATATCCCTGGTCATGTGATGTCACACAGGTGCATAGCTCATTATATCCCTGGTCATGTGATGTTACACAGGTGCACAGCTCGTTATATCCCTGGTCATGGGATGTCACACAGGTGCATGGCTCGTTATATCAATGGATATGTGATGTCACACAGATACACAGCTCGTTATATCCCTGGTCATGTGATGTCACACAGGTGCATGGCTCATTATATCCCTGGTCATGTGATGTCACACAGGTGCACAGCTCGTTATATCCCTGGTCATGTGATGTCACACAGGTGCATGGCTCGTTATATCAATGGATATGTGATGTCACACAGGTGCATGGCTCATGATATCCCTGGTCATGTGATGTCACACAGATACACAGCTCGTTATATCCCTGGTCATATGATGTCACACAGGTGCATGGCTTATTACAACCCATGTGCACCTATGTGACAGCACATGACCAGGGATACAACAAGCCATGCACCTGTGTGACATCACATGACCAGGGAAATAATGAGCCATGCACCTGTGTGACATCACATGAGCAGAGGTATCAGATGACCATGAACTATATACCAGACCTCTGTATACATGTTATCCCCGGCTGATTCCCGTAGACTCTGAGCTGCAGAGAAAGTAAAGCATTTCCTGTGGGGTTTGTGGGGTCCTCGGTGACGGCTTGTGTTGTGGTTGGGTCGTTATCTGCCTTATGGCTTTGTAGCCGCCCCCACACAGGACATCCTGAGCAGGGCCCAGACTTCCCGATACCCGCAGCCAGACCTCGCTCCATTTCCTTCTCCTGACAATGTTATTGGCCGTTAATCTCCTGTAGTAATAACACATGAATTGCTACCGGGCGTCCATAAATCAGTCCCCGGGACCTTCCATCTCTCAGCCTGATCATTGGCATTTAACATTTGGCTCACCCCATATCCTGCGGCTGCTGAGGTATAACACACATATCCCCCGTCCTCCTAACTACAGTGAGAAACATAGAAAGGGGACACTATAAGGAGGGGGCTACAGAGAAGGGAGACTATAAGGAGGGGGCTACAGAGAGGGGACACTATAAGGAGGGGGCTAGAGAAAGGGGACACTATAAGGAACACTATAAGGAGGGGGCTAGAGAAAGGGGACACTATAAGGAGGGGGCTACAGATAGGGACACTATAAGGAGGGGGCTACAGAGAGGGGGACACTATAAGAAGGGGGCTACAGAGAGGGGACACTATAAGGAGGGGGCTACAGAAAGGGGACACTATAAGGAGGGGGATAAAGAAAGGGGACACTATAAGGAGGGGGCTACAGACAGGGGGCACTATAAGGAGGGGGCTACAGAGAGGGGACACTATAAGGAGGGGGCTACAGAAAGGAGACTATAAGGAGGGGGCTACAGAGAGGGGACACTATAAGGAGGGGGCTACAGAGAGGGGACACTATAAGGAGGGGGCTACAGAAAGGGACACTATAAGGAGGGCGGCTACAGAAGTGCACTAGAGGGGGCACAGAAAGGGGACACTATAAGGAGGGGAATACGAAAGGGGAGACATATAAGGAGGGAATACAGAAGGGGACACTATAAGGAGGGAATACAGAAGGGGCCATATAAGGAGGGGGATACAGAAAAGGGCACACTATAAGGGGGGGGCTAAAGAAAGGGGACACTATAAGGAGGGGGATCTACAGAGAGGGGGACACATAAGGACGGGTCGGCTAGAGGGGAACTATAGGAGGGGGTACAGAAAGGGGCACTATAAGGAGGGGCTACAGAGAGGGGACACTTTAAGGAGGGGGCTACAGAAAGGTGACACTATAAGGAGGGGAATACAGAAAGGGGACACTATAAGTAGGGGTCTACAGAAAGGGAGAACTATAAGGATGGGGGAATACAGAAGGGGACACATAAGGAGGGGGCTACAGCAAAGGGGACACTATAAGGAGGGGGCGGCTAGAGAAGGGGACACTATAAGGAGGGGATACAGAAAGGCGACACTATAAGGAGGGGCTACAGAAATGGGACACTTATAAGGAGGGGCTACAGAGAGGGACACTATAAGGAGGGGGCTACAGAAAGGGAACACTATAAGGAGGGGCTACAGAAAGGACACCATAAGGAGGGATACAGAAGCGACTATAAGGAGGGATACAGAAATGCGACTATAAGGAGGGGTACAGAGGGGACACATAAGGAGGGGTATAGAAAGGGAACACTATAAGAGGGGGCTACAAAAAGGAACACTGTAAGGAGGGGGCTACAGAAAGGCGACTATAAGGAGGGGAATACGAAAGGGGACACTATAAGTAGGGGTCTACAGAAAGGGGACACTATAAGGAGGGGCTCAGAGAGGGGACACTATAAGTAGGGGTCTACAAAGGAGGACACTATAAAGTGGGGGCAGGAGGAAGGAGCATCATAAATGTAGTAAAGAGGGGGGTCTGGCCGAGGTATGAGGCAATGACCAGTCACACAGATTTTCAGGGACACAGGGGGAGGGGGGAGTCTGGCCAATTAGTAATGTACATCCCTATAGGCCGGTTACCATTCAGAGGTTTCTGAACATTCCTGATAATTCTGCCTAATAGAGAACACAAAGAAGTTTAGGAAGATAAAAATGTTTCTCGTAAAGATAAAATGAATTGACAGAACCCCTGAGATGATTAGGCGGGCCAGGAGTTTATGTTGTTAGTATAGTGGAAAGTCGTTGTAGTGATAGGCACTGACTTCCTGATCCAGAAAAACATCGCCTGGTATAAGATGTGGACATTCCTTTAAGTCATCACTTCTATTGTTTACTTGACAGTTTGGGAGAAATTAGATTTAATGGCGTTTACATGATGCAGCAGCCTGGATGGTGGCGCTCATATACAGAAGTGCTACAGGAAGCCCTGGGCATCTCATGAAAGTATAAACACAGGTACATGTATACAGGATCTAACTACCTTGGTCCGTCCCTCCATTTATGAGAGTAGTTCATACTCCATAAATGGCTATACATGGACGTCAGCTGTGTGTACCAACATTTCTGCTTCCTGAGGGCAAAATACATACCTGCAGTAAATATCATGCACAAGTAAATACATACCTGCAGTAAATATCATGCACAAGTAAATACATACCTGCAGTAAATATCATGCACAAGTAAATACATACCTGCAGTAAATATCATGCACAAGTAAATACATACCTGCAGAGAATATACCGGCAATGAATATATCAACACATAAATATATAACAGAAATAAATATACCACACACATGAAGATAGAAAAGTAGTAAATAAACCACCACACATAAATATGTCAATTGTACTGTATATAAGGGCTACCATTAGGCAGACACATACACTGTTTACTGTATAAATCAATCACAGCTGCCTTCTCCTCCGTACTAGCCTGGTGCACCATGGTAATTTTTTGGTGGACTTTTCGCAAGTGACAATTGCGCCACTAAAAGAAAACATTTTCACTTGCAGTAAGCCCCACACTTTGCGCCACTAAAAGAAAACATTTTCACTTGCAGTAAGCCCCACACTGTGCTCCTGAATAATACATAACCCTTACAATACAACTGAAAATGCCTCATACTGCACAATAGAATACTTTGTGCTCCCCATATACACTCACCGGCCACTTTATTAGGTACACCTGTCCAACTGCTCGTTAAATTAATGGATGGACACATGTACAGAAGACCTCCGAATTATCTCCTCTGGGACGGAGCCAAGGAATTTTCTTCCGAGACTGGTTGTTACAATGTATCAGTAAACCTCTGTCCTATGTATTAACTACAGGGCTGGCACCAGCACTGGGCGTACGGGAGCAAGTCCCAGGGCCCAGAGCTGCTGGGGGGGGCCCACATAAGGCTGTATAGAAGGAATCCATGGGGAGAGAGAGGACGGTATCTACTGATTTCATAGGGTGTGATGGGAGCTTGTATAATATAACCATGAGGGGCTGTATATTAAATAACCATGTTTGGGATGATAAGTTAGGGAATATTTTAGGGAACAGGAGACTGTTTTAGTTTCAGAATTTTTTTATGCTGCCATGTAAGTTCACTGCAATGGGGCCCACTAAGGCTATGTCACCCAGGGGCCCACTAAGGCTCTGTCACCCAGGGGCCTACTGATATCTGGAGCCGACCCTGATTACCTATGAATATACTGATTACTACGACAGGATGGATAGGACAGTATTCAGTGCTATATTTCCTCCATGATGGAACCGGATGTACCCCAGTGAGGGTCAGTAGGGTCTATTGGGTGTCTTACATAGATTATAGTCAGAATTTATTATAGTAATTTACCTGCTCCTACGAATGAATAGAAAAAGGAAAACAACCTCAGGTTTATAGACAGTGGGGCAGATTTACTTACCCGGTCCATTCGCGATACAGCGGCGCATTCTATGTGGAGGATTCGGGTCTTCCAGCGATTCATAAAGGCAGTTCCGCTGACGTCCACCAGGTGTCACTGCTGCGCTGAAGTTCCTCGGAATGCACTATAGTTCACCGTCCTACGCTGGGTGAAGGTAAGTGCGTGTCAAGCATCACTTTTTTATTTTTTAAATGCAGCGGTTTATCCGAATCCGTCAAGTTTTCTTACGGCCACGCCCCCTGATTTCTGTTGCGTGCATGCCGGCGCCGATGCGCCACAATCCGATCGCGTGCGCCAAAAACCCGGGGTAATTCAGGGAAAATCAGCGCAAAACGGAAAAATTCGGGTAACCCGCCATAAAAACGCGATTCGGGCCCTTAGTAAATGACCCCCAATGTTGTAGATGAGGGAGCTGCCTTATAAAGTAGCTAAGAGGCAATGGGCCACATTTATCACTTTTGTGCGCCTAAGTGTAGTAGTTGCGCCTAAATTCGGGCGCACTGTTTTGCCAGAATTATCACAAGCTA
This sequence comes from Engystomops pustulosus, assembly GCA_019512145.1. Classification (NCBI taxonomy): domain Eukaryota; kingdom Metazoa; phylum Chordata; class Amphibia; order Anura; family Leptodactylidae; genus Engystomops; species Engystomops pustulosus. The sequence continues at coordinate 842 of WNYA01003400.1, read as the reverse complement.
CACAAGAATATAACTACTATAATACTGCCCCAATGTACAAGAATATAAGTACTATAATACTGCCCCCTATGTACAGAATATAACTACTATAATAGTGCTCCCTATGTACAAGAATATAACTACTATAATACTGCTCCTATGTACAAGAATATAACTACTATAATACTGCTCCTATGTACAAGAATATAACTACTATAATACTGCCCCCTATGTACAGGAATATAATTACTATAATACTGACCCCTATGTTAAAGAATATAAATATAAAAGCAATACAGTAGTGCCAATAAAAGAACATTTTTCTGTATTGCCCACTGATCTTCAGTGTATATTTGGGTAAGTCGTTATTTACCATGACCAGTCATGTCATATGGTTACATCATTACAGCTTGCACATCATCTTTGCCCCCAGGAAGATTTTGATCTGTCAAATATTTTCTGGGTATGGGGTTGGGAAATGTCTTCCTGGTGACATATAATTAAATCATACAATTGCAGAACTGTTGTGGTTTTTTCGTTGGATGCCCATAGGAATGCAGCTTAAATTGTACATAGGTGTAATACCTCTGGAAAGGAATCCATCATGCAAAGCAATGGGCCACATTTATCACTTTTGTGCGCCTAAGTGTAGTAGTTGCGCCTAAATTCGGGCGCACTGTTTTGCCAGAATTATCACAAGCTACAACCATCTGTGATAAGTATATTTTCTGCCTCTAATTAATCTGCATAAAACGTTCTAACAGTTGTAATAGCTGTGATTTCTCTCACTGAGTCGATTATTTACTTTATGTAAGTACAAGCTCAGCAAGGAGTCAGCGAGGAACAACAAACCTACAGCAATC
>WNYA01003399.1:0-25861 GCA_019512145.1 Engystomops pustulosus | reverse complement strand
TGGTCATTGGCCACTGGCAGCGCCTTAGTGCAGCCACCATTTGATAACTGTGATGTATAGTAGTACAGCCATCAGTAAACAAAAGAAGAATTATTCAACTCGTCTCTGTTAATAACCAGCTCACCCCCACTATTGTCAATCACTGGTAGCACCTCTTTGACTTATTCTAGAAAACTATGTAACAATCTGCTCAATTTCTCCTACATGTTGCTGAAGGCTTACACTACATTTTCTCAATGACAACTTCCCTTTAACATCTGAATGACTATTATCATGACTGTACTGCTAAGCTTTATGGTACAGACATTGTAACCATTTTAACTGCTACAATTCCTAAAGTTATGTCATTAATGACTATGAAATCTTCATTCCTAGTCCTAAAAAAAAGACATCTTGGTTAAATTGTAATATATGATAGAGATAAGCAAATTGGCAAAGTCTCCATAAGGAGGTCTTACCGAAGTCAGATGTGCAATACCTTTATTACATGTGGGTTTTATCATAGATTGCTGCATAGACCAATAAAAATGAATATATCAAATTAAACTTTACTTTGCATTTCATGTTTCTACAGATTATCCATTATTGGTCTCAGGATGAACACTTTACTGAATACCTCAAGCCAAGCAGGAGCTCGAAAATCTTATTGTTCGCAGCAGTGAAGCCCTCTTTTTGTTGTCATTGGTGGTACTGTCAGGACAATTTGCAAAATGAATTTTTCAGCAGATTACATCAATCAGTCAATTAATGAATTATTCTTCCCAAATAGGAGCAGTCTGCTGCCGCCAGAAGAAGACTGTACATTGCCACTGGCAATAGTTTTTACCTTATGTCTGGCGTATGGAGTTGTTATCATACTTGGACTCTCTGGAAATTTGGCTCTTATAATTATCATATTGAAGCAAAAAGAGATGCGTAATGTCACTAATATTCTTATTGTAAATCTCTCATTTTCTGATCTTTTGGCAACAATAATGTGTCTCCCATTTACCTTGGTTTACACCCTGATGGATCACTGGATTTTTGGAGAAGTAATGTGTAAGCTAAATGAATATGTTCAGTGTGTTTCTGTCACAGTTTCTATTTTCTCATTGGTCCTCATTGCTGTTGAGCGTCATCAGCTCATCATAAATCCACGTGGATGGAGACCAAATAACAGACATGCTTGTATTGGAATCACAGCAATATGGATTGTAGCCATGACTGGTTCTTTGCCTTTTATGATATACAATACTCTAACAGATGAACCATTTCGGAATATAAGCATTGATTCCTACATTGGAAAATATGTCTGCATGCAAGAGTTCCCAAAGGAGAAATTCAGGCTTTCATATACTACACTGCTATTTGTCGTACAGTACCTTGGACCACTCTTCTTTATATTTGTCTGTTATACAAAGGTAACATTTTCAGTTTTGTAACATGGTTTTGATTTATTTTTTTAAGCCAGGGAAACACACATTTTATTTTCTATATAAATAATTCAGCTGTTATTATAGCACATTGTATGGTTCCTTTTTAATGCGTCTAAGTGTTTTTATATTTTAAATGTAAATAAAAAAACACAAAACCATATATTACTTGAAATAAGGATTAAATTAAAAAATACATCACAAAAGCCAATCATACAAGATTCAATCAGCTGAAGCTTCCCTTTGGGATCGAATTGTTCCAATCCGATGTTGCTCCAGTTCTACAAATTGGTATATAACCACCTCTAGTCCTCTAAAACTCAGATTTTTATTCTCATTAAAAGGTCCTAGTTCATTTTGTTAATTTTCCTTAATTTTTTAATTAGGGTTAGAGTTGTAGATAGGCTTAGCATTAACCATAACCCTACTTCTAACCCTAGTGCTAAAATAATTAAAATATAAAACAAGAAGAAGAATCTCTGGTTTACAGCACCAGAAGAGGTTATATTCCAGAACAATTAAAGCAACAAAGGTTTTTTTCAAATTTGATTTGGTGTCAGAGTCTACGAATCGACAAATAGATCTGTTCATCTCTCTATGGTATATACATATTACACTTTTCTTTACTTTCTCAAAAGTGTGAGAAATCAATGCAACTGTAAAATTTTTAAGAAGCAGTTCTTTTCATTAATCCTATTATGATTACCATATACTTATATCTAAAACACATTCCGCAATCAATGAGGTGAGGAATGGTACTTGGGTTTTGACTATCAGTGTAAACATTGGTGTAGTATAAAGAGATTTTTTTAGAGCTGAGCCCGAGAAAAAATAACTACCTAATAGCTAATTTCAAGCATATTTTATCCCTGCTTAATCTAATTATGCTTTCTGATTTCATTATTTGATCCAGAGAGTTAAGCAGAGGAAAAAAAGCAACTCTTCTTTACAGAAAATTTGTAAAATTTTACAAAATATTTCCTTAATTCTTTATTAGAGATGAGCGAGTATACTCGAGATCGAGCAGTAAATTAATAAAATAAATTGAATAAAAGTATTTTGCAGATGTGTGCGCGTGTCTTCCAATAGGTTCGGAGATACGCGCGCACATCTGCAAAGTGAAGAATAGATTTAAAACATTAAAAACAGTGAACACAGGACCATTTAAGTGCAGAACACATTGAAAGAACACTATTCTTCACATTCCAGATGTTCATGCACATCTCCTTACTTAGCGGGAGACACGCGCGCACACCTGGAAAGTGAAGAATAGTGTTATTTCAATGTGTTCTTACAAGTAAAACATCTGCAAACATCTGAAATATTTTTTTTTTGCACTGTTCTTTTAATGTTCTTTTAATGTTCTGTTTTATTTAAAAAATGCTCGGGTCTCCCATTGACTTCAATGGGGCTCGTTATTCGAGACAAGCACTCGGGCATCTGGAAAAGTTCGTCTCGAATAACGAGCACCCAAGCATTTTATTGCTCGCTCATCTCTATTCCTTATTGTTTGCTTCTTGGATAAAAATATATTAACGGCCATTAAGCCTATTTTCTATGCAGTCATTTAAGCTGAAGCCAAAAGATTTTATTGAAAAAGAAATAATTTCTATATATTTGCAATTGTTTCTTTCCCAGTGTGGTTTCATCAGCCAGAGAATCTACTTTAAAATGGTTGGATAAAGTCAAGCTCTCCCTAATTTAGAATTCACCATATTTTCTAATTTACGTCCCTGTGTATAGGATTATATTAACTACTCTTTCTCCGGAAGTTTGGTGCATTATGTCAATCACAGCCGTGGGGGCTTTCTGAGTCATTGAGAGCTTGACTTCAGTGCTGAGCTCCCCATTTCTGTGACTTTATACAACTACTTTTCTTCTCACTTCAAAGTTTTCTGGATTATGCCACTGCACTGGACTATGACAGAAACATGATCTGCTAAATGTTAAGCTGCTTGACAACATACAGTTCATTAGATCGATTTTTGCTGTCCAGCTCCCTTTAATAAATGACATAGAAGTACATTTGCTTTAGTTTTAAAACTTTTTTTAAAAAAGAAGTGTTTATTCACACTAATAGCAGAATGTATAATTTAATTAAAAAAAAACTAAAAGAACTGCTTGGTTCCTTCACTTGTAAGGATTATATTAAGAACAATAAGTGATCTAGATAAATTAATTTCCTTTCTTTCTGTTTAGATTTTTCTCAGATTGAAAAGACGAAACAACATGATGGATAAAATAAGAGACAATAAGTACAGATCCAGTGAAACTAAAAGAATCAACATCATGCTCTTTTCCATCGTGGTTGGATTTGCTTTATGTTGGCTGCCATTTTTTATCTTCAACTTGGTGTTTGATTGGAACCATGAGGCAATTGCAACGTGCAACCATAACCTGTTATTTTTGATTTGCCATCTCACAGCAATGATCTCTACCTGTGTGAATCCAATCTTCTATGGGTTTCTCAACAAAAACTTTCAGAGAGACCTACAGTTCTTCTTTAATTTCTGTGATTTTCGGTCTCGAGAAGACGATTATGAGACTATAGCTATGTCTACCATGCACACGGATGTTTCTAAAACATCTCTTAAACAAGCAAGCCCAATAGCATAAAATGGATGATGAAATGCCAGTTTATTGGCAATAAGTGTGTTGAAAGTATGTCCCCCAATAAGCACAAATCCATTCGATAAACTTAACTATCACCAGTCACTTCATGAACATTTGTGTTTGGACCCTGTTGACACTTGGATTGCATCTAGACTCTGGGAGTTTTCTTTTTGCATTTTTACGCCTGCATCTCCCACACATATTAATATATGTGATTTTGTACAATGACACCTACTGCCATATCTTTCTATTATAGCATTCTGCTTGTGCTTTTACTTTTTCGTTCTAGTGGATTTGAGTGTCTTTTAACACTAAGAACAACACAAATATACTGATCACTCAAAACTGTGAATGTTACAATATTTTATACTTTACACTTAAGCTTGTATTATTGACGATAATCACAGTATATCAGATGTGCTATTTATTATAATTGTTATTTTTTCATAGAAATGTACAGAAACATACACAAGTATATTTTACAATGTATTACTAAGGCACTGCTTTTTAGGTACAATTCTTTTTTTTTTCTTTTATTATACACTTCATTTGTAGTAGTACCAAGGATAATATTTTAGGGAAGTGTGCCTTAACGTTTTTAAAGTGAGAAAATTAGTATTGTAGATGTGCTTTTCTTCTATAAAGGATATGTTGTATTACTAGTGTATTTCCTAATTATATTCCTGGCTTATTTCCTAACATAGACACTGTTCTTAGAGTTAGGTCTATTATTACAACCATACATATAAAATACCTTTTAATAGTTATAATAACTATAACGTACTGCTGCCTTGTCATTACATAATGTTCTAAAACAAACAAAAAAACATTCAGTAGTAACTGGTCTCTATACCTTTAAAGGAGTATTCCAAGGATAGGTATCCCATCTTGAAAATAGGGGCTACTTACTTTATGGCAGCCCAACTGACTCTTGAGTTTGCCATGGCCTATCTTTATTTAGGTCTGTGGAAGCACTGACAATAGCTGAGTCTACACACTCCTATCTTGCATTTATGCTATTTTCTGAGAATATGCCATACACACCGAAGCTGGAAATAACCCTTTAATCATTCGTTTGAATCCTACATAGAGCTACTCACAATTTTATTCATCTCCCACAGTGGGGGACATGTATCTTACTTTTTTTCTTTGCTGTATAATTGAAACATTTGGAAGGTCTATTTTGCGCCTTAAATATGATCATGTCTTTTTTCTTGTGATACATGTTAAGTTTTTCCTATCCTGGCAGGCGCAACTTTTGGCTTTTTTGAGACTTTTTGTTGCAAATTACTTAAATCCACATGGACACAATTCATCAGAGGGGGTTATATACAGGAGTGGACACTACTGTAAATTTTGGATTTGAGGTCGGGCCTGCATTTTGAAAGACCTCTAATCACACGACAGGGAGAGGATGACCTCATCACAACAGCTGAGAAGAGGAAATTTGCCTAATTACAGTGCTGTCAACATTGCCATCTCATGTGTTAACAACATGTTCACATACACGCTAATGTAGAGTTAACAAACATGTTTGTAAACACTGTATTAACTTATGCATTAACATTGTGTTTATGCACACGTTTTGTGAACACCATGTTCAAAGCAATGTAATTAGGAAAATCCGCTCTTCTCAACTGTTGTGAAACATTTGAAAACTTATGTGTTAAGGCCACATGTGACCTCACCCTTAGAAGTAACCAATACATTTCAACAAAATGTAAAAAAGCTAAAATTTATGAGCCCAAATGTTCAATATCTAGCAGGTTTATGTGCAAAATTTTAAACATTTAAAGCATGTGAAACAATTTCAATTGACATGTTAAAACAGAGTCCATGAAAAAAATCCTTTCTTTGCACCTGCCCTGAACCAGTAAAAAGTTGCAAAAATAAGTGAACCATTCCCACATCCTCTTTAAAAAGCTTATTGGTAGGGTTGATTGTGGTCTGACTTTCAGTGATCTAATCTCCACTACTCTAATTGAAGGCTATCAATATTAAGGTACCAAAAAACTCTTTAAGATCATTTTAAAAAAATGTATAACCACAATTTATCAGAATGATTCTCAATACCAAATAGGAAACCCTTAGGGGGCATCACAAAATGTAAAATTTTGCTTAGTGGAAGTGTAGCTCAAAAATGCGCTTTTGTAATTTATTATTTTATCAAGGGAGAATATCAACATTCCATTCATCAAAATTTGTGGTATAAATAATGGGAAATGTAATAATTTAATTAAATATATAATTAAAATACAGAAGAAAAGTAATTTGGAAAATACTGTATCAAAATTCTTGTGACTGGACCATTTATCACCATGTCACCCATCTTTGAAAAATTTCCCAGGCTTTTATAATATCTGTTAATAGAACTAGAGCTGATCTTTTTTATGAATGTGCTGGTATGTATTGAAAAATGTTTTTCAGTTATATGTAGGGGTAGGCCACCTACCCCTACATCAAGTTTTCTGTATATGTGTCCTGCTCCACTTTTTTGAAATTTAAATTAGAGCCCCTGTTTCAGCAATGTCCTTTCCCTTGTCAGCTGCTATTCTTGTCAATAAAATGGCCGCAGGTAGAGGGTCATGTGATCTCTAACACTCTATGACTAAACAACCTTCCAGGACCTTAATGGAACCTACAATCGCTTGTCTACCTAGTATGGTAGATCCCATGGCAGGTTCCTATACTGGGCACAAGCACTATGCTTTTTTTGTTTAAACTTTTACTGTACCAGAACCTTGTAAAAATCATATATACATATGCAAATTTTGTCTAGAGACTACTGGGGCATGGAGTAGCTGTGGATTGTGGTGCATGCATAGTTGCTCTGGCTTCGCATACAAGTGAGTGCAGCTACAGCGACATGGTCTCATCTCTAAAGCTGGAGGTTCTGTGGATGCGCAGAAACCTGGCTTCACAGACGGGTGAAGACAAGATGATAGGAGGGATTGAAAGAGGCTACTGGATCATGAAGTAGCTGTAGCTCCCATTCCACAACTACTCCGTGCCTGGTGAATATATATATATATATATATATATATATATTCATGTACAACATGTATATATATATTCATGTACATACATGTACAACATATGATTTTTACAAGGTTCTGGTACAATAGAAGTTTAAAAAAAAAACATATTGCTGGGGCACAGTATAGGAACGCACCATCAGATCTACCTTATTAGTTAGATCCATGATGGTAGGTTTCCTTTAAGTTTGTAATATCATAAGGTCCTGGAAGGTAAATTGCTCATGAACAGTTCTGTTTGTACCCTTATGACCTTTAAACTGTTTTCCAAGAAAAAATATATTTTATTGCAAATTAAACACAAATGTCCTACCATGTACAAATCCCTTATGCAAAAAAGCCTTATTAAAAAAGCCTGGACTATCGATATTTAATGAAAAGACCCCCTGTATTCAAATTAGCAAGGTACCAACAATAAAACGTAACTTTTACTAAATCACTTAAAATCAAAAGGTATGTAAATCGGTGAACTAATAAATGAAGGTAGGATGTTCTTACAAAAATATTGGAACAGTCTCGGGGTAATACTCTAGTAGGAGAATAGAACAGGTCCTCAGGTAAAGACTTACCAAAATTCTATAGACACCTTAGTGACCCCATTTATTACTACAATTCTGACCCATCCCTATATCAACCTACTGCTCTTTACGCTTGCATTTAAAACAAATGTGCATCTCTTCCATAAGAATTTCTTCACCCGTTAAGGTGAATCATCAGTGGATCCAATGTAATAGTATTAGAGCAGAATGTGTCACCTCTTTTGCAAAAAAAAAAGACCCCCTGCCACATGTAGAGTGAGTAAATTATTTAGTATAAGCACAAAACAATGATTGCGATGAGGTATCTATGCAGGTATCTATAGGCATCTGTATTGTTTGTTTCCACTCGTGGCATTGTATGTGTGGTCAAACATTCCACATTGGTCTTGACTAGAGATGAACGCACACTAAAATGCTCGAGTGCTCGTTATTCGAGACAAACTTTTCCCGATGCTCGAGTGCTCGTCTCGAATAAGGAACCCCATTGAAGTCAATGGGAGACTCGGGCATTTTTCAAGGGGACCAAGGCTCTGCAATAAAATGTATTATTTAATTGAAAAATAATGTCTTCTGATAAGTTAGCAGATGTATGCAAACATCTGCAATCTCTTCTTCACTGAAGAACACATTGCAGATGTTCGGCACATCTGCTAACTTGTCGGAAGATACGCGCGGAAATGTGTTCGTCAAAATAGTATGTGAAGAACACTATATATGTGTGAAGAACACATTGCAGATGTTTCCATATGTGTTCTTCACACATATGTAGTGTTCTTCACATACTATTTTGACGAACACAGTTCTGCACGTATCTTCCGACAAGTTAGCAGATGTGCCGAACATCCGCAATGTGTTCTTCACTGTGTTTTTCACTGTGTTCTTCACTTAAATGATCCTGTGTTCACTGTTTTTATTCTATTCTTCACTGTTCTTTACTGTGTTTTTTAATTAAATGCTCGATCTCGAGCAGGGGAAATACTCGTCCGAGCAACGAGCCGTTTCGAGTACCTCAATACTCGAACGAGCATCAAGCTCGGACGAGTATACTCGCTCATCTCTAGTCTTCACCAAAGAACACCAGGGGGTGTATAAGTTCTTGGGAATTTTGTGGAAAAGTGCATAGACTTGAAGTTGCACCAACTGCTTGATATATGGCATGTCTCTAAGAGTAATAACTCCACTTTCTGCTCATCTACCCTATGGGAATGCAACCAAGATTTTAAGACTTTGCTAGGCTTGCCTTGTAGACTAACTTTACCCACATTCCCCCCACATTGAATTCAATTGTACAAATACTAAAAACACAAAATGTTTCATAAGTGATCCCAGAACTAATCTTTGGATGAATATGCTTAGGCTTTCCACACACTTTGCAGATTATCATACGGGAAATCTGCAAAGGTTTTTATGAACATTTTTCATGCAAATGTCATGTGGATTTGTCTAATCAGTGTTGTAGGGTTTTTTTTTTGCTTGCATTTTTTCCACTTTTTCCACATCCCTTTTGACTGATAGAATTCTGCATGAAAACTGCAAGTCAATGCAGATATGAAGTTGCGCCACATAATTCACTAATGGTGCAAAGTGTTGAATTATTTGGCACAATCATTGCTGCTATGGAAATTGTGCACACAGTAGCACCTTTTTCTTTTTGGTGCACTTTCAATAAGCGTGTCGAGTAATAAATGTGTTGCAAATTCCAATTAAGCACTACCATGCCACTTTAGGAGTACAGTTTCTAAAGTTTCGGACAAATTGCAGCCGTGACACTAATTTGGTGCAAACACTTCATAAATACCTGTTCAAGCTACAAAGACATTCTTTTTAGTGCAAAGATAGATAAAAAAAAAACTGGCGCAGACACCATGATATATCTGGACCATTGTCTATATTACTTTTCCAAATCACATGTACTTTAATGACACTTTATTATGCTGCAGATTTGTCGCACCAAAATCTGCACATCGAATACGTATAGAATCTGCAACATGTGCAGACAGCCTTAGACATCCATTCCTGTGAATATTGGTAACGGTCTTGTATATTTTCCTATTCTAAATATATCTACTGTAAATAGCTTTTTAACCATCTCAGATTAATTGGAACCAACAATTTCTTCTCCAAGATCATTGGTAAGGGGGTTGTCTGACTTTTTAAAAAAATCTGGAAGTGGCTTGGGGGGGCTGTAAAAAAACTAAATATGTGCTCACCTTCTCGCCTGTTATAACGATAGGACACGGGACAGTTGGGCGTGCCAGACAGGTGGAACTTGTCAGAGACCAGATACTTGCCCCGGGTAATCGTACACGGGTCCAGATCAGATACACGGCAGTGCAGGAGATTGGTAGCCCTGGAGATGCTGAGTACACATGAATTTTTTTACAGCCCACCTCTAGATTTTTAAAAAAATGTTGTTTCTCCTTTACATTATGTTAACACTCGTCATAATGCACCAAAACAGCAACTGATAAAACATTATGAAGGTGGTCACACTTGCTGATAATCAATGAAGGACATTTAAATAGTAGCATCTGATTGCTCTTTATCCCCTAAATAGCTATAGAAACAGTTAGGGTGATATTAGTATCACATGACTTTTCCATTTTGGCTAAATTTTTTGCAAATAAGTAATGACACAATTTATTTTATTTATTTGTTCTTTTATTATTTGCTGACAGGGAAAAATATAGAATTTAAATCGGGTTGACATTATTTTTGCATGATTGTATCTGCACCTAGGCAGCTGGTTTACACTGTATAATTTAGAGGCTGTCACAAAGTTTACTCTACGTACATATGGGTTACAGTACACGTACAGTACAGTACAGTACACGTGCTGCTGTGTCTTTCAGTTCTGTTGGACTGTTGGGGATAGGCAAGCGCTATATTTGGCTTCTCTTCTGCTTTGCCAAACAGATGAATCAAGCAGAAGTGCACATTTGGGAACTTTATTCATGGGGAGCTGTGTGCCATTAGTTAATAAAAATTTATAGATACAGAATATTCGCCCCATCAGATTTTGACTACAACTACATTCTGAGAGATATTTTAGTAAACTGGAAATAATTATTTTCTTCAATAAACGGCAAAGGAATTTCTGTATTTGCTAGTAGACAAATGCAGGCTAAATGTGGCTGGTAAAATTGCTTACTTAAACAAAAAATAAATGATATTTTGTGATACTGTATTTTAAAGATGACTTAATAATTGCACAGATGCTCTGCCCATACATTATGCACAAACAATGCTCTTACAATTTTAATTTGCAAAGCACCGCTGTCTACATTATTGATTATGGAGAAATACATTATGAAAATGCGCTTCTCTGTGTAAAAGCTTTAAACACCCATACGCTAGAGAGGTTTGCACTGTGCCAACAAAAGCCTAATGTACTGATTCCTAACATACTCCGCTAATGAAAAGACTATATTAACCGACGTGTTTAGTTACTCATTGCTTTATTTATTTTTCCTAATGGATCACATTACTCTGTCCAGATTCCTTGATATGGAAACTAAACATTTAATGTACATGAATAGATTAATAGGACAATATTATTACAGTATACTGGATAAGATGTGGCCAAGAAAAATGTATCATTCTATGGCAAAAGACATATACAGGCGGTCCCCTACTTAAGAACACTCGACTTACAGACGACCCCTAGTTACAAACGGACCTCTGGATGTTGGTAATTACTGTACTTTAGTCCTAGGCTACAATGATCAGCTGTAACAGTTATCACAGGTGTCTGTAATGAAGCTTTAGTGTTAATCCTGATTCTTATGACAATCCAACATTTTTAAAATCCAATTGTCACAGAGACCAAAAAAGTTCTGGCTGGGATTACAATGATAAAATATACAGTTCTGACTTACATACAAATTCAACTTAAGAACAAACCTACAGTCCCTATCTTGTATGTAACCCGGGGACTGTCTGTATAACAAAAGCAAAAGGCAGATAGACACCTTGAAATGGGAAGTCTTTGTGATCTTTTTGTGTAACTCGGTGATATCCTGTATTGTGTAACCGTTTGGAATGTTGTCTGTACACATATTGACATTGTCAAATCTATGCTAGCAATGTCAAAATGTGTAGGGACAAGTCTCTAAGAAAAAAGAATGGAAAAGTAATTATAAATTTTTATATGGCAGAACGATGGCTCAGTGGTTAGCACTACAGCCTTGCAGTGCTGAGGTCCTGGGTTTAAGTCCTATCCAGGTCAGCATCTGCGAAGAGTTTGTATGTTGTCTCAGTGTTTGCGTGGGTTTCCTCCGGTTTCCTCCCACACTCCAAAAACATACTGGGGCCCCATGTGCACAGGGACTGATTTGGTAAGCTCTGTGTAGCAGTATCTGTTGGTGCTATATAAATAAAGGAATTATTATTATTATAATATAAAATTGATGTTTATAAGAAAAGATGTTAGAAAATTGGCTTTTTAAAGCAAGTTCAAGTATTTACTATGGTTAAAACTCCAGAGTCACCATGTGCCTACAAAGTTCTCCCTAATGTGATTAAAATGTATCTAAATTATTCCATAAGACAGGGAGTATCACTATTTCTATTCTACAAGAGAACTCATATCATCCATCAGTGTTACATGAAATACAACATACATGTCATCATAAATTAAAAAAAGGCTTGACCAATAAGTTATCATAAAATGATTATGTAAACTAATATAAAACTAAATAATATATTAATGACTTTCATAGTAACTGTCAAGGAATATGAATGTTTTGTAAAATATTCATGTAAACAGCTATACTCCACAGAACTATAACTTACCTCATTGAGTATTTTGTACTTTGAGAACCATGTAAACCACAAATGCAATGTTCCTTTGAATGATGTTAAATGGATACATACACAGTACAGGGAAACTAAATTTTAACTTTGGAGCAGATAGATGTTTATAAATGTAGTATATAGTAGCAAATGTATTTATTTTACATGGGGATTTATTAATACTGGTGTCCAGGATAGGGTTATAACCAATATATATATATATATATAAGTGGATAGATCAGAAAAGGGTTTCATAGTCAGTGGTGGTTATAAGTAATAATGGTGGTGAATACAAGTCATTTTATTGGTAAACAGTATTGAAGTTCCTTTAAAAAGAAAACTCCAATTATGCTGACGAGGAGAAAGTACCCTTCTGATAGGTGCAGCACCATTTTGGTGAGTTTACTTTTAAATTGGTACAAATAATTTTACAATAGCTATACACTACTCATTGTATTTGTATTCTGTTTTTCTAATACATAAAAACACAATAGAACTTTGTCAAAACCAACAGAGAAGCTAGTTTATTTTTTACTTCTACAATGTGCAGGGTAATATATGTCTTCAAGATGTTAGAAACAAATGTTTTGATGGGACCTGGAACACAGAGAACAAGATTCTTTTCTCATAGGTTTTGTTCTTTGAATTACAAACAATACTATTAATTAGATTTTAAACAATCTACACCATATCATATTTTAGGAGTGTTTTACAATAATAATTCATTCAGTGTGACTGCTCCTGTCTAAATCCAGTAAGGCAACTGATTCATTTGAGATGCTCAAAACAATACATTGTAAATGTAAATACACATAAAGATAGACCATAATAATGAGTAATAACAATGCTTTGTTATGTTATCAAATTAAAATGTTCCGGAAATATGTAACGCAACATGTGCAAATGCAAAATGATTTACTTCTGTATTTAAAATGTATTTTGTACATTCTATAAAGGCAAACATCAAGAAACATTGTGTGATAAAATGACTCCTCACCTGCTGAATGTCCCCAATGTATATTTTTCCTTACAATAGACCAGGGGGGAGATTTATATTTTCTCTTTCTAGTTTTCTAGCTGACTAGTTCCTTTTTTATCTAGTTTCTTAGTCTAATTTGTCTTAGGTGGATTCTCCTTGTGTTAAATTGCACCCGTACCTGATAGTCTAATCTCTTGTGTGGTGGATCCAATTTTTATTTTTTTACAAGTCACAAATATTTGCGCAAAAAAGTCTCACACATTTACATTTCCCGCTTTCTTTATATAATGCTTTTGGTTATATTGTCTGCATATTGTAGCCAAAAGACAGTTCACTGAAAGTCTTTTTTTTGTCTAAAGTAAATTGCCCCTCCAAAAAACACCGATTACATTGAAAAACAGTGCACCACGAGTTGTGTGCGAATGTGGAAAAGTCGTAAAATAAGTTTGCAAAAAGTCTCTACACACAAAAAAAAAATGTGAATTTTTTGCTCTAACATTTAGGAGAAAGGCAGTGATAAATCTCCCCACTTGTTTCTTCTTCAGGAGTTCCTTCTATTGTTTTACTGTCATAAAAACTCAACTTTTCTAGGATATCCTATACTTTATGCATTCTGGGACTACTGCCAGCCCTCAAAATGAAGGAGCTGTTGCAATGCAATTAGTAGTAGGTGAAATCATTTAACAATCCAGTACTAAATCAACATGTGGTCCCTAAATGCCAATATCCTATAATTATGGCATACCCTAGCAATATGCCATCTCATGATGAGATCTAAATAACCCTTTAAGTTGTATATTATGGTTTACATTTGCATGTATAATTTTACACAATATTTACTGATATCTGATAACTTAAACTAATATCATGTGAAAACACAAATATAAAAGAAAAATAGTTATTGTATTATATATTTTATATCCCCTAAAACTATGTGTACTGCCTCCATGGTTACAAGTTACCATGGTATTGAGAGATTCCAGCAAATCTAAGCACCATTATTAGAATAATATAGAAAGCGTTACCTTCAATGTAAAGACACATGATAGTGTAAGAAGCAGATTATCTAAATGACCTTTGCCCTAATAAATGCATATTGTGCTATAAATATATATTCTTACATAACCATGTCTATTATTAATTCTGAAATGTGCAAAATATCTCTTCTGTTTTCTAGTATAATGGTTGGTATACAGACTTTCAATCTGACAGTTGTTGCTAAATGCATGTCTCCATAGTAATGTCACTATTGAAATATTATCCACTAATGAAATGTAACAGATGTGAAACATAACACAATGTAATTTATTATATTATTTTGTAGTGACTTACAATTGTTATCAATGTACTATACATACAACCAAACATTGATTATGTATTACACAGGAAGTAAGTGGTTATAAAGAAATGTCCATATACACCTGCAAAGTCTCGATGAGTTGTACCCCAATAGTGAAAAAAACCTATTTGGGCAAATGTATCATGTCATGGGCCCACCATGGACATTGTGACTGCTGTAGCTACACTGAGGCAGAAACATGTCTTGTTTAATTCATAAACTGAGTGGTTTTACTGAAAAAATATTATTTAATTCAGGATTATGAGGCTTTGTCACACCTTTGCCTGGCTCGGTGCTTCTCCTTTTGCACTGCTTCAGAGAACACTGTATTCTCTGTGTTCTGCCTGACAGGCAGAAGTAATTAATTGCTGCACCATCCCCCAGCTGCTGTGTATAAGTCATTCAGCTCAGGTTGATTAGCCCTGTCTGGACAGTTGAGGAAGCTCCGTGTAATGTGTTTATGAACGACAAGCAGCATGCAACCCTGCTTTCCCAAGATCCCGAATTTTATAATTGTGTTTTCAGCAAAACCACTCAGCTCAGGGATTCAACAAGATATGTTTCTGCATCAGTGTAGCTACAGCATTCTTAAGGTATGTTTGCTTCAGAATACATGAAATCAAATGGTTGATTTCCTTTAATACATTAACACCATCATGTTTTCTTGTTCACGGGTTTTTTTCTGGTATTACAGCTCCAATCTCTTAGAAATTTGGACTGAGGTAAGATACAACACCCAACTAGTGGTGTACAACGCAGCGCAATGGAGCAGGAAGTGAAAATATTTCTTATATTGTGTGCTGTCAGTACTGCCTATATATCAACTGTATACTAATGAATATATAGTATCAACTGGGCTTTGTGAGAAAGCATATCTGCATTTTTTTGAGTGATGATAGTTTTTTTTCAAATAAGTTTAATATCAACTTACGATATCTGAGAAGCCAAACTGAAGTATGTAGCATTCATTCTGAGCATCACCAGTGCACTACACTATTTTATACTATGCTACAGTAGCGTGTTACACCTGTTTTGATATTTGAACAGCAGAGTTACTCTCATATTAAGTGACAAAGTGGCACACTGAGAAAATAGCATGGGAAACAGCATTCACTATAACAAAGCTACATCTGTATAGTTTTCATAGTTCAAGGTCAAACCGGTTAATAAATGAGTCATGCACTGTACAACTTTTAAACATAGCATACTTTTATGTCACATTCCCATGTGTCGAAAAAAAAAGGAAGCACGTGGGTTAAGGAATATGGCGTTTGGCCAAAATAAGCTATTATTCAGTATATTTATGCTGATAAATATACTAAAGCCAAGTATTTTCAGCAAATAAAATCCCAGGGGAAAATCAAACTGTCCTGCACATACTATATAAACCTCTACAAATATATTTCAGGACCAGCATACTTCTTAGGTTATATTCACACTGCCGTTGCCCGCCCGTACCGTACCGTAGCGGGCAACAGCAGTGCACGGGGAGAGGAGGAGGAGGTGAGCGCAGCTCACCCCCGCCCCTCTCCACAGGAATTAATGGCGCACGGTGCCGTACTACGGAGAAAGATAGGACAGGTCCTATCTTTTTCTGGGTACGGAGCGGTACGGTGCCGCACGTGTGCCCATTGACGTGTATGGAGGACATATATCGGCCGTATATACGTCGGCCGTATATACATCCTCCATACGTCAGTGTGAATGTAGCCTTAGGCTGTCTTTATAGGATCAATATTACACACAGATTTTAGTGAAGTAAATCCACGGAATGCAGTAGCCACGTGGTGGATGGGATTTTTTGAAATTCCATACATACATTGTGAAAAAATATTAAACTGATTTGTATTCACTGAAGATTCCTGTACGGAATTCACCTTTTTAATTGCAAAGGTTGAGTTCCACATCCCACTGCAGCAAAACCGCGTTATAAAGTCCCATTGGGAACAAGCTCTAGAGTCACAATTCCGCAACCATTCCTCAAGTTTTTTACACATTTAAAATTAAATATGTTAATCTCTGCTTTTCACTTTAAATTAATATAATGGAGGAAATGTATAAATCTGTATATGCCAGAAAACTGGAATAATTTGCACATGAAATGCCATGCTCCATATTTACTGAAGGTTGTAGACCAGTTTTAGGGTGATGCCACACATGGCGTTTTGAACCCATTTTTGGTCCGTTTTTAAGCCGTCCATCCAAAAACGCAAGCGGTTTTTAAAAACGCATGCGGTTTTTGAAAACGCATAGTTTTTGACCAGTTTTAATAAAGATAAATGGTAAAACCTGTCAAAACGGATGCGTTTTAAAAAAATGCATGGATTTTTCAAAAATGCATGTGTTTTATTAACGCATGCATTTTTTAACGGACTGCTTAAAAGCGGACCAAAAATGGGTTCAAAATGCCATGTGTGGCATCACCCTTAGGCTGTTTTCTGACTTACGAAAATGTGGCCTGTACTCTGTAAAAGGGGGTGTGTCTGCGCCAGAAAAAACCTGTATGCAGCAAATTCAATATTGTGGCACATCCAACTAGACCTACTAAAAGGAGGTGAAAAGTAGGAATCACCAGTCTTATACTGCACCAGATTAATCATCCAATTTTGTGCTGCAGAGGACTGTATAGTTCTACTCTGCACTGACCTAAAGACTGACACATTAATAAATCTCCTCCAATATGTTTTAGATTGTAGATTGCCTTGTAAAAATATTAAAATATGAATCTCATTACCAGCACTCAATTAGATCTCATATCCTATACAGTGAACCATACATAGAAAAGACCTGACACTTAATCCATATGAGTTTGTTCTGTATCTGAGTATTGTGGGAACCAAACAGATGAGACCCATCAAATAAATAAAGAGCATTATTTCAAGCACTTCTGAAGCCTGCTTGCATATTAAAGCTCAGAACAATTTGACCTATTTCACAAGCTTATCTAATGTAGAGGTTGTTTGAAGTAGATGTGTCTTTTGGTCCATTGCTGTAGATTTTATACATGTTTTGAATATTTGACCCTAAAAAAGTATTATCTAATATATAAAGCTGAGTGTATATGTGTTTGTATGTATGTATGTCCACTAAAGGAATCTGTGCTGTCGCATTTACAGTCAAAAAAATTTGCACATCCGCTCTCTGTGACTCAGGGAATGTCTTAGACCAGGTTTTGACTCGAAATCTTCACCCCATGCTTTCCAAAATCCACTTATTACCCACCATATACAGGAGCCTTTGTCTGCTGCTGTGGCAGTTGTAAGCTGAGCCGTGATTGGCTGCTGTTCTGCCACTGGTCATTTATATGAGCTCAGAGCTGTAATTAGTTACCATAGGCAATGAGTATAAGACTCTTATGTGTGAGGTAAGATGAATAGGGATACAGAGATAGGGGCAGATTTATCAGGTGTCTGAGGTAAAATTGCTCCAGTTGTCCATGGAAACCAATCAGAGATCAGCTGTAATTTTATAAACTGCTGTGCAAAAAGCTCTGATTGGTTGCCATGGACAACTAGAGCAGTTTTGCTCTCAGACACTTCTGATAAATCTCTCCATAGACAAAGTGACAGTCAAAGACAGAGACAGTCACTGGAATAAAGCGCCCAAAACAGAAAGAGTCACTGGAATAAGAGTGCCCAAGACAGACAGTCACTGGAATTAGATTCCATGAGACCGACAGTCACTGGAATGAGAGTTCCTGAGACAGACAGTCACTGGAATGAGAGTGCCGTGTCAGTCACTGGAATGAGAGTCCCCAAGACAGACACAGCCACTAGAATGAGAGTGCCCAAGACAGAGGCAGCCACTGGAATAGGAGTGCCCGAGACAGAGATTGGAATGAGAGTGCCCGAGACAGAGACAGTCAACGGAATAAAAGTGCCCTAGAAAGAGACAGTCAGACACAGTCTGAGACAGTCTTTAGATACATATAAAATATTTTTAGTTAACCCATTGTATTTTGTTACAGCTATGAGAATTTGTTTACTATCCCTGGAAACGACAGGAGCTACAGCTAGTATTACATATATTTGTTTACATATTACATATTACATATATTTGTATATTTGTTCCTTTATTTCTCCAAAACTAACTCTAAACCATGTGAATAGGTTCTATCTATTTAATTTAAAAACCATGATCCATTTATGTGCTCATGTTTATGACTGTGTTAGATCTAAATAGGTTTTTAGAGCAAAAAACTATTGATGGCCTATACTAAAGATAGGACATCAATCTCACATTGGTCTGTGTCCTACCCCAACAGATCAGCTGATTTCTCTGATATGCAGAGAATAGCACATAAAGCTGATATTCTCTGCGTAGTTGCTGAATCAACTGCAGTTCGTTGGCAGTGTCCTGGTCAGATCACCACACCGAGATCAGAGGTATTTCATTCTCCAATTTCAGTGAATAAGAAGAGCTGATTGGTTGGAATACAGTTTTTTGTGGAAAAGTGTTTTTTGTGCCCCCATCAATCTTATACTGAGGACCTTTTTCATAGATAGGTCACCTAAATATGTAGCCTACAAAACTTCTTTAAGCCACTTACTTATTGTCAAGGTCATGTCTTGATGAATCAAGAAAAAATTGTTCTTTGTATAATTTAAAGTTCTGAGATTTTCTAGAATACTGTCTGCATGAATATTTAAAGGAAATCTATCACTATAATTAACCGTAACTGCAGCAATACCTTTATTATAGATATTAGCAGTTTTAAAAATGAACTATATATTTATCTAAATGTGACAGAAGTGCTTTAGGGGGCATTGCAAGAGCCCCTCCGGCAGGACTTCCTCCACACGTTCTCATGACATCAACACTCTGGCATACAAGCACATGCACAGCATGTCCTTTCAATGCACTGCCATCTACTAATCGCAGCAGCTTCTGCAAAAGTGCTGGGGATGGGGGGTTGTGATGCACTGGCATTAATTTGTAGATGTTAATTTAAGTTGTAGATTTCTTTTAACATTTTTCAAAACTTACGTTGCTGTCTCTCAGTAGGAATGATCATTATGTACTTCTACTGGTTACAATGGTAAATTTGTCCATGTCATGTGATGATCACACATATTTCTCATTACTAAACGCAAATCTGATAAGTGTACTGCAACTAATTGTGTGTCTGCCATACACAAGGACATCAAGTACAGATTTTCCCCCGGAATCAAACAATGAATGTTCCCATTGAATAAAATTATACAGGCAATAATTTTGCATTACGCACAACCACTTAACAACATAAACATCAAAGGACATAAAGTAACAACCCAGTCTAGCTCCATATTCTGCCATCACCACCACAAACTGTGTATATAAAATGTTACTATATAAACTACCCATGTACCAATTATCCTCCGTGAATAAAAATTGTTTACTTCTTTGGGATAAAATGTTTCACACTGTATTCAATACAGTGTTGATGGTTCTGTGATTAACATATATATATATATATATATATATATATATATATATATATATGTATATATATTTGTTCTCTTATATGTACTTTATACTTTATAATATTGATTTTGTGCACTGTAAATGTATATGTGTTTAATATTCTTTGTATTAAGCATGCAAAGTGTAAATGATGTATAGAAAATGAAAGCATATCAATTTCTTGCATAATGCACTATTTTTTCATGCTTTTTCATAGTGCTTTATCATGTGATGATGATTGTATTTTATTCACGGCATGAAATGCAAGCAATCCATTTACAAGGCAATAATGTATAATATAATTACTGTCAGCTGGAAAACTATGATGATAGAGAAATATCAAGTTGCTGTATATTGCTATGTTATTTATAATGTATGCAATGTTTATTTGGTAGCAAAAATATGCCGTTCTTCAGACAAGATGAAATAAATTTAAATATTCAGCCAAAGTAAGAAATTGTAACTGATGAACATTAATTACTGTGTATTATTAAATTCTCTTTATAAATCATCAATATAAT
Source organism: Engystomops pustulosus (assembly GCA_019512145.1). Classification (NCBI taxonomy): domain Eukaryota; kingdom Metazoa; phylum Chordata; class Amphibia; order Anura; family Leptodactylidae; genus Engystomops; species Engystomops pustulosus. The sequence continues at coordinate 5,187 of WNYA01003399.1, read as the reverse complement.
TATAATCTTTATACCTATTTACTGTGAATAGCAAAAAAATATGGTTACGTCCATTTAGGCCCAGTTTAGGGTTGGTGGATGCCCCTGGGCACTTTATTTGGTGGAGTTGACCTAGTTACTGGCAGGCTGGCATAGTGGCTGTGGTGTTGGACTAGCTGCTGGTCTGTCTGGTACAGTGGCAGTGGTGTTATCCTAGCTGCTGGTTTGGCTGGCACAGTGGCAGTGGTGTTAGCCTAGCTGCTGGTCTGGCTGGCACAGGGGCAGTGGTGTTAGCCTAGCTGCTGGCCTGGCTGGCACAGAGGCAGTGGTATTAGCCTAGCTGCTGGCCTGGCTGGCACAGTGGCAGTGGTGTTAGCCTAGCTGCTGATCTGGCTGGCACACTGGTGGTGATGTCCTAGTTACTGGCCAGACTGGCACAGTGGCAGTGGTGTTAGCCTAGCTGCTGGTCTGGCTTGTACAATGGCAGAGGTGCTCACCTAGCTGCTCGTCTGGCTGGCACAGTGGCAGTGGTGGTAGCCTAGCTGCTGGCATGGCTGGCACAGTGGCAGTGGTGTTCGCCTAGCTGCTATCCTGGCTGGCACAGTGGCAGTGGTGTTAGTCTAGCTACTGGCCTGGCTGGCACAGTGGCATCAGTGTTAGTCTAGCTGCTGGCCCGGCTGGCACAGTGGCAGTGATGTTGGTCTCGTTACTTGCCAGGCCGGCACAGAGTCAGTGGTGTTAGCCTAGCTGCTGGCCTGGTTGGCACAATGGCAGTGGTTCTTGCCTAACTGCTGGTCTGGCTGGTAAAGTGGCAGTGGTGTTAGTCTAGCTGCTGGCCTGGCTGGCACAGTGGCAGTAGTGGTAGCATAGCTGCTGGCCTGGCTGGCACAGTGACACTGGTGGTTTCCTAGCTGCTGACCTGACTCACAAAGTGGCAGTGGTGTTAGCCTGGCTGCTGACCTGTGTGGCACAGTGGCAGTGGTGGTAGCCTAGCTGCTGGCCAGGCTGGCATACTGGTAGTAATGTTAGGCTAGCTGCTGGCCTGACTGGCAAAGTGGTAGTGGTGTTAGTATAGCTGCTGGCCTGACTGGCAAAGTGGCAGTTGTGGTAGCATAGCTGCTGACCTGGCTGACACAGTGGCAGTGGTGTTAGCCTGGATGCTGACCTGGGTGGCACAGTGGAAGTGGTGGTAGCCTAGCTGCTGGCCAGGCTGGCATACTGGTAGTGATGTTAGGCTAGCTGCTGGCCTGGCTGGCAAAGTGGCAGTTGTGTTAGTCTAGCTGCTGGCCTGACTGGCAAAGTGGCAGTGGTGGTAGCCTAGCTGCTGGCCTGGCTGGCACAGTGGCAGTGGTGTTAGTCTAGCTGCTGGTGTTACACACCAAACGTACAGGCTGTATGGTAGGGGACCGTAGAGTACCAACAGCAGTAATAGATATCACCAAATACTTGAAACAGAAAGGAGGCAACACCCTCAGGGTATATTACAAATCGTATACTTTATTAAAGACATAAAAAGACAGTAGTCAAAAAAGCAATAATGGACAGATACCAATGTAAAATTAAAATGCATGTGTCCAGAAATAATCGCCTTCAAGGGCATACAGGTAGGCAAGACAAAGTCACTACACAATAATGTTAACCCATGGAATAGGGAGATATAGAGTGATAAATGACACTTAGTAAACATACAAATGGTGAGACTAGACTAGACAAAAACATACCAAGCAGAGAGGACCATATGCAGCTGACCCCGGCACGTGTTTCGCTGTCGCGCTTTATCCCCTTGTAAATAGATATAAAGATTTTAATTGCCGACTGGCACAGTGACCATGGTGTTAGTCTATCTGCTGGCCTGACTGGCACTGTGGTAGTGGTATTAGCCTAGCAGCTGGCCTGGTTGGCACAGTGGCAGTGGTGTTAGTCTAGCTGCTGTCCTGGATATCACAGTGGCAGTGGTGTTAGTCTAGCTGGCAACCAGTTCAGCCTACCAGTGTTAGGTATTGAGGGGGGGGGGGGGTGGTGGTCAGGTATCACTCTGCATGCAGTGAAACTCCTGCAAAACATGCTGAATGCAGAATGTGATTGAGTATGGTTTGGCTGATTATGAAGAAAAAGTCACTGTCAATTGTATTGAAAATACATTTTATTCCCCAAAAAATCACAAAGGTTGAACATGGCGAACAACAACAGGCAAAATACACAATACAAAACGGAAAAACAGTGGGTGATGCGTTTCAGACTATATGAAATCCTAGTTCTTACTTATACCTAAATGCTAGCTAACTCCACACTAAATTATGTAGTAACTTACTCTCAAGAATAGGAGGCGTATCGGCATGTGACAACAGTTGGGGGGCTGGACAATAAAATCACATGGCTCAAGAAACGATCATATGACTTGATGCCGACTGATAACATTTCTGTTAATAAAAATACATTAGGCCTTGTTTAAAATTTAAACTTTTGGGGAACCTTAATGGATGTGGTGTATGTTCAATAGCCCATACTGTCACACCCATCACTGAACCATTATGGGATTCTTTAAAGTGTATAGACGCCCCAGACAAACTGTGAGTGCTGGCAAGGGTTTTAGGGTTAACCCCAGTTACATGTTCACTAATGTGTGTTTTTGAGTTTACAGGTGGTACAACCCATATGCTGAAGGTCACATTTAGTGCAGTGTATCTGAGTGGATTCGCATTTCATGTAAGACTTATGTTATATAAGTTATGTTAGTTGTTCTTTTAATCATTTAATTACAAAGGTGGTAGTGGTTACCACTGCCCTTACAGGACCTCAAAGACTGTTTACAGGAAACACAATATTGCCTAAAGAGGTAGATACTAATGAGGCATCATTTTGTAATACAAGAGTAGGTTCATGATGAAGAATGGGTAAGTATTTTTTAATAATCTGAGCTGAATCTGATGGTATTGCGCATTATATTATCTACTAAATGTCAATCTGGAAGTATGTAAAATAGGCACATTTTTTTTCTCTTTAGGTTCCAGTAGGTTAGACCTAGACGTGTTGCCCAAACCGCATTGTAACCTCATTTTTTGAGTCTTTTTTGTAGTGTTTTTTTTTGCCTATGGCAACATTGTCTTGCAAATGTAAGTCTTACCTTAGTTTTAGATGTGGATCACACAAAAACTCCTGCCAGTGAGTGCAGTTCTTGAAAAACTTTTTGGGGTGTGGAACAGCAGCATGTTGTATGATAATATGTATAGACATTTTGGCTGAATAATTAGCTTGACCAGGTTTATTCTCCCAGTTACAGATAATGGTAAGGTTTTCCATGTTTTATGTTTCTCTTTAACATAGGTGAGTAGTGGGGTAGTGATGTGTTTACACGCGTCCTGGTGCAGCCTAGTAAGGCGTTTAATATGTGTTAATATGGTTCGGGGGAAGTCATCCCGACTTTAGGATACCTTTAGGGATGCAATAAATTTGGGTTATACAATATAACTTAGGCCTCATCCAGGCAGACATGTGCGAGTACAAGTCAGCGCGCTGAAGAGGAGGAGGGCTGAATGCTGCTCACCCCTCCTTTCCCCATAGAGAAGTGTAGGGCCGGCACATGTCCTATATTTCTCCTTGTACAGTCATGGTGCGGTGAGACAACGTACACACACTGCGCCATGACTGGGCACTATAGGCGTCAATGGGGACTGGAATCCGGTCGGGCATGGAGCGGCCAGATATCGGTCCCCATTAGGTTTGTGTGAATGCACCCTCATCCTGTAAAAACCAAGCCCTTCTATTTTGCATGTCAAAAACCTCTTATCAAAGGAAAAATGTAAAAAAAAATCTAGTTCTCAGAAGATTCTTAAAATACAGCTACATATATCATCACACTGATCAGAAACATAATACAGGCAGTCCCCGGGTTACGTACAAGATAGGGTCTGGAGGTTTGTTCTTAAGTTGAATTTGTATGTAAGTTGAAACTGTATATTTTATAATTGTAGAACCAGACAAAAAGAATTTTGGCCCCAGTGACAATTGGGGTTTAAACATTTTTTGCTGTAATTGGACCAAGGATTATCAATAAAGCTTCATTACAGACACCTTACAGCTGAGCATTGCAGCCTGGGACTATAGTAATGTATCCAGAGAGGTCACTAGAGGTCAGAGGGGTCTGTCTGTAACTATGGGTTGTCTGTAAGTCGGGTGTCCTTAAGTAGGGGACCGCCTGTATTAAAATTAAATATAAAAACAAAAGATCTGCTCTTGTAATGTGAGGATGAAAACTATAAAAAAAAAATGAACATTTTATCCAAAATCAGTTAAAACAACAGTGACAGGGGTATGAATTTAGGAGATTAAGATGGTGCTTATGAAATATCCCTTTTACCATATGAATATATAAGTACATGATAAATTATGGAGGCCTGGTACAGATTAAGGCGCCTGGCACAGATTTTTCATTGTGGCCTAGAAGTTTTACTTTATACCTTTGGTTGGAGGGAACATTTCAGTAATATTCCGTTATGGTCTAGATAGAATATTGAACAATTGGAACTGATATTCCTTTCCTATTGACTTGCATGTATCATAATTACCCTTCCATTAGCACTGTAGATAGCATTATTTTTGCCATTATGAATAATGGAACTGAGCCTAAGGTGTTTTTTTTTGTAAAGTAAATACTTATTTTCATACTGTAGATGATTAGGAGTCACAAAACATTACATGCCACTCAAAACTACAACGTTTTTGTTGATAGATATGCTGTAGCTTTTACAGTGGGAAAATAGAACATTTAAGTTTTTTCCAGCTTCAGAGGTAAGATATCATTTATACAGTACATGGATGATTACTTGAAATCATGCTGGGAATTCCCGTAGAGAATAAGGAGGGAGCTGTACACCTGCAGATAAATATACATGGTCATTCATATTCTGCAGCAGATGCCACCCACTATAACATACTGCTAAAATAAATATGTTCCACATTCTAATGATTTTGTATTAGGTGGAAATCTTTATTGTGTCATTTAAAAAGAACACACGCCAACATCATGTGTAAACTGATGATGTTTTTGTACAGATGACAATATAAGTGCAGAATCTAAAGCCCCATTATATAGCCAGCCAGCCCCCCCCTGTATACAGCTAGCCAACGCCCCTGTATACAGCCAGCCACCCCCCTGTATACAGCCAGCCAACCCCTCCCCTGTATACATCCATTCTGCCCCCCCCCCCT
>WNYA01003398.1:0-25872 GCA_019512145.1 Engystomops pustulosus | reverse complement strand
TATGGAACAGCCTACAGGCAGCGGCGCTATGGAACAGCCTACAGGCATCTTATTTTACTAAAGGAACTTTGTGCAATGGAGGTCCAATAACACATATGGTACAAAAGGTGTCCATGACCCTTATATGGGTTTCTAGGAATAGGCTCCTGGTGTGGTGGCTCTGTCCATACATTATTCTTCTCCTCTAGAAGCAATGTTTCCATGTATATAGAGCACAATGAAAATCACATAATTATGTACCAGGGAATCAAACTACTGCACAATGCTTTGTGTACGGATGCTATGCGCAGGCAGGGGCTCAAAGTCTCTCTCTTGGGAGCTAGGACACTGGGAAACCAAATAATCATTCTGCCAAGTACTTACCAAATACTCTCTCGTCATTGATATTCTTTATACAGAACCAAAGCCCAGCGGGGAAAGTACATACTAATATATGCAGGTCAAAAAAGAAGGAAACCCAAGTTGTAGGTTGATGTTCCGATACCGAAGCAATAATGGGGATGTGAATTTTTGCATACCTATTAGAGAAATGAGACAAAATAGGTGGTTACAATAACAGCTTCATTTCTACTGCAGGTCGCTACTAAAGGCGATTAAAATATCCCATAAAGCATACAGTGTTCTGCTGGAGACCTTGTCAACCACCCAAGACGACAATGTGTCTTCCCAGTAAAGAAGTAAATGCAGGTAGAAGCAGCGCAGGCGGATCGTCATTACACAAGAGGATCCAGCAGCGTTACTGTCAATTTGTTATTCACATTTCTCCAAATAAAGATTGCTGCCAGGACGGAAACGTTGAAGTCACTGAACCTGATGTTAATAATGACCTCCTAAATACAGACTAAACGGTTTGGCCATCCTTAAACCGCTAAGCTGCCGGTAATTTCCCAGGGATCCGAGGTAGAAAGACAGAGCCCATTACCATTTCATTCCAAAACATTTTAGAGAACACCTGCCAAATGCTTGGACACCAATTGCATCTAACAAGGGATGTGCCTTACAATTTTACAGGTCAGTTTGCTGTCCAGATGCCTGATCCTCCCCGGCTGTTGAGCTGGCTGGGCTTTTCCATCCGGAGAATGTGATGATCGCAGCCAGCTACATCCAGCAGAAGAAAATGTGTGGATTACTGGTGTATATTTAGTGGAAAATGAGAAAAATTTAGCATTTTATCATCACTTTGCTGTGTGTGGTTACTAGGTAGTACCAAGTCCTCAAGCAGATGGACGTGTGCAGCACAAAGCCTGGTGGTGGGTGATGCTGAATGGGCACTCCACAAATAGGTACAACGATACGGCCTGCTCTATATTTTTCCCAGCGTGTGCCTTGGACACAGTGCGGTGGGTAAGCTGTGTGTTCACCACACCAAGGCCGGGTGCAATAGCCCTCTATGGGTGCCGAGATCTCGCCACACCCTTTCAATACAGTCATGTGGATGGGCCTAACAGAGCAGATTTCTACCCGGCTCTTTGTCACCCAACCATAAGGGAAACCACAGAGCACTGGTGAACCTAACAAAAAGAGGTCACTAATGATACCTCTCTCTGGGGGGTAGTATATTAATTTGCCAAGAAAACTAGTAATGCATACAGGGTAATTCTCACAGTCCATTCTAAGGACAAGTTCACATTGCATTATTATTAATACTGGAAAGAATAGTGCAGCAGTCCATGTCTTTTCACATGCTTTGAACTGATGTATTATTGAATATACATTGAAGTCTATGTGGATAGGAAGGTACATGGAAGGGACCTTCCCCATCAGTTTCCGGTTTCCATTACGGTCACCTAAATGGAGTGTAACAAACCCTTAACGCAAGGGTGAACTGGGCCAACAATCTACAATGAAGGCTCAAATTTTTGTGCTATATACCATGGGAAATGAAAGAGCAGTATATAACTAATGGGTTAGGCTCAGTTCACACCTGTGTTGGGGGTTTCTATTAAACTTTGTTTCAGCAGAACAAGTCTTCTGTTCACCTTCCATTCCCCATTGAATACAATGCAAGAGAGATGACCTTTTCTTAAGCTCCTGTTATAAATGGTGGGGGAAAAAAAGGGACGTGGTCTGCTACGCCATTTGATAACGGAAGTGAGGAACCGGCTCACGGAGGTCTATGGCACCTTGTCACAGAGCGGTGAGCAATGTCCTATATTTTGTTTGATTAATCCCCCCCCCCCTTCAACTGTGTGCTAAACCTGGGTTACGGCACAGTCAAGGGGCCTGAGCCATTATTCTCTCTGTAAAGCAGTGAGGAATCAAGGAACACACAAACAACGGGTTGAGAGCGCACAGGAACAATCAATGCGTTCAATGACAGTCTGTGTGAATGACGTCCCAAGTAAATAGATGGAATAACAGAAAAACACATTAGTAGCCTTACCCTGTATCCCAAAGGGAATAAAACCGTCCACTCCAAGGAGCTATGTACCCTGCAAAAAAGGATTCCATATATTAAAACACATGTATACAACTTAGAAATGACAAACAAGTACAATTGGTTTTCTACAATAGTCCGGCCATCAATGCAGTACATAGCAGCAGCCAGATATTATCTGCATATAATATACAGGGAGACTGATGCTTGACACTTACCTGTGTAGGTTAAGTAGATAACTGTAAGGAATACAATTCCAGCAGCAAGGGACACCCCCAGAAAGAAGAGAGTCTGGAACTCTTGCTTGGTCAGCTTGTCTCTAAGGTACTGGAGGAACGCATAGGCCTGCAGCAGAGCAAAAACGCCTAAAACAGACGACAGCAAATCACAACAGGATTCTACATACAAAACATTACACAAAGAAGAAAGAAGTGATGGCAAGGTACGAGTGGTCACAGCCCAGCAACTTTAACAAGTAGTTAACCATGTTACAGATGTCTTGAATCTCTGTTAAGAGGTTTTTTTTTTAATTTATAAATTTTTCAGAACCACAAATCAATTAAAAATATAAAATAAATCTAAACTTAGGAGAGACTGCACCAATCACCAATTCGAGGGTCCAAACTATATGATCATGAAGTGATGGCATATTAGATTTATGTATACAAGTAGTTGTATATTAAGTCATTGATGTTAAATGTTCACGCATTAATGCTTAGTGCCACATCAAAGGGAAACGTTTACCTATAAAATTAATATATAAATAAATAACTCTTCCCCAAAGTCAGGCAAATATGACTCTTCTCACCTCATTTTCACATGAGAGGAGTCAAGTTAAGTGGTTGCGCTTATCTTCTGTTCTATAACACCTGGAAACATGCTCAGTGTCATATTAAAGATCAGAATCTCATCTTTCAGACCACATTGTGCTTATGGTTCTGGACAAACTGGATATTCAGGCAGTAAAAAAAAAAAACAATTAACGGGAACTGGATCTTTATCTGCAGCTTTCATTTCCAACTATCACATAATTTAATTAACCACAAGCCTTGTGTCATTATCTTTAATATATGACACAAAAAGCACGTTTCTAGGTGCTACAGATCAGAAGAACGTAGGATTCTGGAAGTTCACTGGCAGAGGACTTTTGGGGGAGATTTTTTTTATAGGATGACATTTCACATACAATTCTAGAAATTACATTTCACCCCCAACCTGAGAGACAGGTTCTCTTTAAGTACAAACCTGAGCCAGCACAGAGGCTAAAATTACATAAAACAGTGTGAACAATCACAAAAAGGATGAAATGAATGCCAAGTGCAGAGGCAGCATCTTATAGCCTATATCCAGACCTGTGCACACAATGACGCTATGATCTTACCTGCAGCTGCCATGTGCTCACTTGTACGGATAGGCTGGAATCCAACAAAGGGAATTTGCATGGATAATATTAACCCCACAATGTAAAAAGTGCTGTACGCTGTAGAGGAGAAAACAAACAAAAAAAGGGAATATAAATAATCTGTTCATTCCCATTTATCATAAAACCCCTGAAACCCACAATATTAAGAGTCTGCTAGTGGCCCCTTAGTCCCAGACAGTAAAAGGTCACATTTCGGGGAAGCATCCGACAGCACATGACATATAGCATGTCATTTATTGGGACTAAAGAATCCAGCCACGTAGGAGTAAGAAGGATACGACAAAACAAGAAAACTCAAATCAAAGCAGGCCAGGCCAGCCCAGTATGATCAGCGATACTGTACAGGCCAGGACATCTTCGCTGTGCACAGGGGAGTCCTCGCCTTATGGGACTTGTAGAGTTAGCAAGGTGGTAAATGGGCCAAAAAGAATCATTTCTGTCTTACAAGTAGATTATTATCGATTCCTGCTGAAATTCTTCCAGGTGAAAAAGCATGTGTTACAGACAATTCAGAAGCTTATACCAGAGGGAGAGAGCGGAGCGCTGCAATATGCAGGTTTATAGGAACTTGGACTAGAAAGCAGAGTAAATCTTGACGGGACTCCTTATAGAAAGGCAGAGTCCGGATTACCCCATCTGCATACTGTCCTATTCCCTTACATATCACAGAGTTTAGCTTCTCTGACTTCCTCATATTCTGCTCTTACAGTGCAGGTAAAATGGACATTAATTTTTAATTCCACTCCTATCACAAAAATATATGTATTTCCTTGCCATGCCATGGTCAGTGAGTAACCAGAAGAACGTCATAGGACACACAGGGACAACATAGAAATGCTTATTACAACGGCTCAAAGAGATTAGAAAACACTTATAACAAAGGTTACATTAGTCTGAATAGAGACCCAGGTCCATCAAACAACCTATAATCTTGCCCTCCACTGGATAAGAAAAAATAAAAAAACACAACGTATGCGGGTGAGGCGAATTAGCCGAATAGTAGAGCAGAATGAATATTTCCAGTGTCTCCATTATCACAATCTCCCTGCAGTTACAGTAAAGGATCCCTGTCTATAACAATAAAACCATTATACCACTAGGCACAGACACCGTTTCTCTACTTTGCCCATTCAGATCATTAGATTCCTGCAAAGGTCTTTAAACGGAAAACAAAGTTTGATAATCTGTGTTTGGATTCCACTTAAAGATCTGTAAAGTTTTCCCCCACAAACCTATAGCTCTTGGGATGTAAAATAATTGTTCCTATCATCTTTGTTACTTATATCCAGCAGTTTCTAAGCAATGCCCTTCAGAGCGTCTCTGCAATAGCTGCTTCCTCTGCCTGTGCTGACAAGCCCTGGAGTCCATAGTATAAACTGCTGCTCCCTGCTCACAGAGGAGGGGGTCATGTGACAGAGCCATCTCTGTGTATGTAGCAGAGCTCAAAGTGTTTAAGAGTGTACAATGCTCCAGCCATATTTTAAAAGGGATAAAAATAAAAGGTGCCTTCATTTATATTGGATGGCCAAAATCCTCTACCTGTGCCATGGAATATTTCTCCATACCACTTTAAAGTTGATTTTTAGAAAGAAGGAGGCCATGGATAACACATACGAGATTACCACATGAAGCCTGAACCTTCAAGTGTCCCTGGTTTATCCATGCTTGATATTGATGGTAGATTTTCTTTAAGAATTTGCCACAAAAGGCCATGTTTGGAGGTGTAAGGAGGCAGCCAAGCATGCCCCGCTGGGGATTCTGGGAAGGAAATATGCAAATATGTTTTCGAGGGTGGGAAAAGGTAAACATTACCTCTTGGTTACTTTGTTACTTTGTAAGGCAGTCCCCTTACCATCAAGCATGACTCAAGAAGCCTAATGACATGATGTGGGATTAAAGCCAAACCAGTATATCTACTCCAGAAGGAACAGATTCCTAACTGTAGACAGCACGGTTTCAATGTTTTTGCATTTCATAAACACACTGTAGGGAACTGGTTTAGATAGGTACAAAGCAGTCGACACAGTTCAGGGAATATCAACAGTGCTGTCCATAGATATACTGATTGTATGATGTATCATGTCATTGACTTCCTGAAATTCAAACTATGTAAAAGGGGGCTGCCTTCCAAGGTAACCAAGAGGCAAGGTTTTCCTTATCCATCCTTGGACACATATTTGCAGATTTACTACACAGCACCAAAGACCTTACTTCGAGATATTGGAAATATATATTAAGTGAATCCCTATAACACATCCCTATAATATTATAGTTATACAACTGATTAAACATAAGAAGGAACCCTGAGCAACCCTGATCCTGATATGACCTACTAGTCACAAGACAAGATCACGTGGCATTACTGGATTTCATGTGTAGAGACGCTTTGGTTCCCTTTTGTTTAATGTCATTGAGAAGAATCTCATCTCTGAAGTGTTGGAATATATCTTTTCGTCGAGCCCCTTTATTGCTGTAATTCATAGCGCTGAAGAGGTTTGCAGCACAGAACAAAGTCAAGGCCCGTCACACAATCCAAGCGACGAGGAAGACGGCATCTGAAACTGTGTCACATCATTTCCCCTAAAGCCGTTGTATATAATAATTGTTAGACTGCCATCCTGTGGAAAGTGCCGCTATATACTTGTGGAGCCACAATATGATAAAGCTCTGCTCTATATGGGAAGACAGATCACGTCCTCACACTAGGCTGGATAGAAGGATACAGGCAGATGATACATTACAGCGTATCATGTATAGAAGGCATAACTCATACAGGATTTATATAGCTAGCACTGATTAACTGCGCATTTCCAGTATTTTACTGTTATTTTCCAATTAAAGGTTTTTTTTCTAAGCAGACTCAAATATAACCTAGGCACCCGGTTTAAAAAAAAAAATGCTTATTGACTCAAGTATAAGCCTTGAATGGGAAATGCATTGGATGCCTTTCCTCACTTCACCAAGCAACCGCTCCTATAGATATCATATATATATCAATCCTGCAGCTTCTCTTCTCTCTAGATTCCTGTGTAGCAGCGTGGGAAGAGATGTCATCAGGTGGTGACACCATCACATCATAGGAAGTGTTTGGGCAGAGAGTACATACCAGTCTCTTCCCACGGCGCTACAAAGGACCGTTCATGGGGACGTACATGCTGCTGCAAATTTGTGGCCACATATAAGTCCCCATAAACGGCAAAGGTGGCGCGGTGCCCGTGTGGCACAGTTCGCGCCTTATACCGCAAAAAGAAAGAGCATGCTCTATCTTTTTGCGAGTGTGCGGCCATGCGCCGCTGTTTCCTATGGAGGGGCATACCACGTGTGAATGTACCCGAACCCCGAGAGAGAAGAGGAGCTATGGGGAACGCCAGAAGCAAGTACTAAGTTTACTTGAGTAGAGGCAGAATGAGGCTTTTTCAGAACAAAAACTGTGTTGACAAACGCAGCTAATACCCAACTATACTCAGTACTTTACATGAATTTACCTGCTCAAATATCTGATTTTGTAGCTCTCAGAAACACAAACCTGATGTGTTTTGAAAGAGACAATTCTCTACTTTAGCAGCTAAAATCATGGTTCATGAAATCAGATTATAGTGCCCAAGATACAGACCTCTAAAGTGACACGCCTCTGAGCCCGATTCTTTTCTGTTCATTTAGACATAGGAAAATAGTGGAAGATTTCACATTAAAGCTTCATTTACATGAAGGTATGCCAGCACGGCGCGATGGAGAGGAGAAATGCACTGGATAGGGGCCGTAACACAGGGAAAGATAGCACATGTCTGTCCCCCTGTACGGAGCGGTACTGTGGCACCGTATCGCTCCATGTGGCCATTGCCGTCTATGGGAGACGTAAGTACAGCCGCAAGCTAGTTCCCCATTCGGTAGTGTGAATGCATTTCTTAAAATGCTATTTAATTCCTACATGGGCTTCTAGTTTAGTGGGGTGTTCCCTTTAAGTGAAAGGCTGTAAAGCCTGAAGGTGGTGCATAGACATCTCCTCGGCCGCTGAGCAGGTTACACAGGAAGCAGTGATCAGGTTACCGCTTTGTGCCTCTGAACACCTGAGAGAAGTCTTTGTTTCCCAGGTGACAAGGATTTGCCTCTTCTATTTTTCCTCACAGAAATTCACTGACAAGTGTAAAACATGTGCAGATTTATGCTTAGAAATATACACTACTGCCAAACATAAACCCACCGAGTAAAAGTAGCTATGCGAAAACAGGAAAAAAAAAATTCAAATGCAGTGAAAAAAACGCATTTGCACCATTTTCTTGTGGGCTTGGATTTTATGGCTTTTACGGTGCGCCCAAAATGACATTTCTACTTCATTCTGTTTTAATACAGTTAGAAAAATTAAAACCTCCTGAGCAAAAAAAAAAAAAAAAAAACACTCTAACACATTCTAAAATTTTCCTTTTTCTGGTGTTAATAACTGTTTCATACTTCTGTGTACGGAGCTGTCGGTGGTGTCTTTATTTGCGCCTTTTGAGGACTTTCCAATGCTACCATCTTTAGCACTGTTCGACATTAATATTATATATTTTTCCAGAGGCATTTGCAGGGTTAACACCTGCAATCGGTGCCAGCACCAACCGCGGGTGTTACAATATGCAGCAAACGTCCACCTTGTATGGAGAGGGATCAGCCCATGAGTACTTCGCATTTCAGTAATAGTAAGAGTACTTCATATGTCAGTAAGTGGTTCAAATTGAGCTAATGAGCCAGTAGGGCTGTATCAGATGTGATCCCACTGGCTGGCACGAGTAGCAAAGTGCATAAATTATATTTTTATAGCCCATAAGTCCCTAAATGGTCAATACAACTCAACAAGTTAAAATATTTTACCTAAACTTTTCTTTTAGCCGTAACACTTTTACCAAGAAACAGAGATTAAATGACCTTATTTGCTTAAATGAATTCAAATAAAAGCCAAAAATGCTAATTTGTGTTTTAGAAGTGTACCGGGATTTGAGCGATTACATCTCATTGAAGAAAAAATATGCAACAGAAACCTAGCAATGGTAAAAGAAATGCTCAACAACTGGGGCTCTTAATTATAAAAAGTAATTGGTTCCACTAATTTTGCTTTCTTTGTCGTTATAAAAGGCCTTATCAAAGGCCAGCACTTGGAAATAATCATTTCTGCACAGCAAGGAAATTGCCAACAAGATGAGGTCAATGCGGAAACCGTTCCATCAGAAACATCTCTTATTATGCGGTGATTAGTAGTGGCGCTTCCAGTATTAGAGCATCACAATACCAGATGGAAAGGCTAAAAAGATCCCATGAACATACCAAAGGTGGCTGCGTAGGCATGGTCCTTCCCTTCAATAGACAGTTTGCCAAGTTCATTGCAGAATCCTGGAAAACTTCTAAAGCAACATTAAAGGGGAATTCCAGGAATAAACATCATTCATACTACTGGGTAACTATGAAATTAGTTTTTATTTAAAATTATGCTCCCTTGGCAGAAAAATGTTGTGGACATATACTAATGGAGAAATTAAAATGCTACTGGCCCTTTAAAACAAACAGTCTCTGTGACTGTCCCTGCAGAGCAGACACAGAAGAGAAGATGACTGCTGGTCACATGTCCTGCAACCCCATCCCCCCACCCCCCTTGTTAGGTTAACCCAGGACTCTTTACAGGTCTTTTATACACAACATTTTAAGTTTTTTTCTGTGTATTGAACCTCTCAGAACATGAAAGGACATCATTGTTGTTCTGGATAACAAGTTTGTAAGAGGCTGTGGTCCTAAATCCTCATTACGGGTTCGGTTTCACATTTTATGGTTGAAATTTCATTAGGTTTTTTCCAACTCCTGACATAATCTAGAATGTCTGACAATTCGATATCCATTGATGCCGGATTAAAATGTTTGATATCTGCTGATAACAGTCTGGAAGAGGGACACAATGCCATGTAACACTGCGCTCGCTGCCAAGATGCCACCTATTTCTCTAGGACTTATAATAGAAAGAAGGCAAAATCCTAAAAGCAGAGCGACCATCTGCAGACACAACTTATTCATTGCACGTAAAAAGTTATCACTAGATTTTCCTTCTGTAAAACGTTACACAGAGCAGTGACCCGTAGTGTACAATGCACCAGTTCACGTTTTCTAAAGATTCAGCATTTGGGGAAACAACATGACTAAAGCAGGATGCACTATAGATACTTTATTAACATCTGCAAAGAGTTTGTATGCTCTCCATGTGTTTCCATTTAGGGACTTATGGGCTATAAAAATATCACTTATGCACTTTGCTACCCGTGCCAGCCAGTGGGATCACATCTGATAATCTAATAGGGTAAAATATGTGGCTATGGTGGCTGAATGGGTAGCACTTCTGCCTTGCAGCGCTGGAGTCCTGGGTTCAATTCCCTCCCAGGTCAACATCTGCAAAGAGTTTGTATGTTCTCTCCATGTTTGGGAGGAAACCCACGCACACTCAAAAAACATACTGTTAGGTTGTTTAGATTGTGAGCCCCATGGGGACAGGGACCAATTTGACATGCTTTGTGCAGCGCTGCGTTATCTGCGTGCGATATATAAATAAACATTTTATATTATTATACTATACAAGCAAGGCTGCTGAAAAATACAACATAATAATGTAGAAGTGCAGACACGGGATGACAACTTTTGTTTCATTTTTTTAAACTTTTTTTTTCTTATTATATGTCGATAAATACTCACAAAATATTTTCAAATCAGTTTTTTGTCCCTATTCACACTAGTGCTAGGTTTTCAAACCTAGGGGTATTTGACAAGTGTAGTAGAGGAAGTCCAGCTACGTGCAGCCCATATGTTGCTCCGATCTCACAACATACACTTAAAAGAGCTCATCACACGTTTCTAATTAATCTCTAAATTACTTAGTTTTAGTACGGTAATATCCGATTATAATAAAACTTACCTGGCTCCCTGACAGCTTGCTGATCAAAGTCCCGTGGGTTGTGTCTTTCATATTGCAATGAATGCCTGCTTGTTTAAATCATCGCTAGGCTCAGCCTCCCGCTCATTAGCATTTACAACAACCCCCCTACCCCCAAAGATCATCTTATATTCCACCTCCCACCCATGACATAGGCTCACAGACCTATGATTCAATAAATCTATTGCAATGAAGCTAGCCGTGAGTGCTGGGATATTTCTTCCTATAGCACAAGAAAACCTCACGCTTGCTGCCCACTGCGTATGCGTTGCTTCGCACACTTTCTATCTAGGCACGCAAACTGCATAGCGAGCTTCTGTACCTCCTCAATGCCTAGAAAGCCAGTGTACAAAGCGACGCATGTTTTTTTTGTGTGGTGAGCCTACGTCACGGGTGGGGGGTGTAGTAGAGGCACAACCCACAGGACTCAGATCCGTGAGCTGGCAGGGAGCCCGTATATAGTAATTCAGTGATAAAATATAGACATGTATGCAGAGCACTTTTCAGTCTCTAAAATGAGCCATTTGGTGACTGGCTCCCTTTAATTCAATAAAATTGATAATTCCCTTTAACTTCCTGTTAAATGCCTAAGCTCTAAATGTCTTACACTGGCGAGAAAAGAATACACATTAGAAATAAAACCTAGAAACGGATGTCTGATAAGTCATTGCATAACGCTTAGAAACAAAGCAGCGATGACATCACTTCATAGTACTAGGAGCGTGATAATCAGGTCAAGACTCAAGGCAAACGGTATTCAGACAAGACTATTTCCAGCTCTCTCATGTTCACTGAAAATGAAAATTATGACACATTCTGTAAAGAATATATTGGATAAATACATAAAATCTCTGTATGCTTATGTATGTACAGTCATACTTTAGTGAGTAAAGCACATGGTCCATTAAGCTCCATACATCTAGTATCTTACCTATGTAGACTCTCTTGCTGTATCGCTGCATCAATAGCAACACAAACACATGAAGCGGAATAAGATTGATGATAAACACATAGCCACCCCAAGCAGACACCTAAAAGCGAAGAGGAAATAGAATGTGAGAAGAAAAAAAAAAAAAAGTACTTATTCTGCTCCGATGAATGTGCTCTATATATGCTTATAGCGTCTTAGACAGTGTTACAGTGACAAGCTTTCAGGAACTGCACATAATCAATAGGCAAAAAAAAAATAAAGTATAAATCCATAATTTTGTCATTAAACAATTTTTTTTAAATCTTTTTCTATTAACATAGCTATAAAAGGGCTTGTTTTTTGTGTGACTAGCGGTAATTTTAGATGGCTCCATTTTTGAGTGAGTCAATTATGTTGAGCTTGTAAAGATCACTTTGGATGGAATACATGAAATAAAACATGCAGTTCCATTAATTATGTTTTTGGCTTTAGGTGCAATAAAATAACATATCTTGTTTTTTTGAGGCCAGGTTTTGTTGTGTTATACCACTTTTTTCTTATTGCCTTAACTTCCAGGGAGAATATGCAGTAAAACAAACTATGTATTGGCAGGGTCATCCTGAACAGGAACAATTGTGTCTGTTCCAAAAAAGTCACATATAATGTATGCAGGATGACTCTCGACACAATGGCCTCCAATCTGCCATAGTCATAGTGGCCATGCAATACAGTAAGGGAAATGCTAGAATATAACTCAAAAAGATCTCTACAGAGTGATGGATGGTTAAAGGCAGACTTCCATAGGAGCAGTGCTGTACTGCCAGATACCGATAGTGGATGCACGGGTCAGCACCACCACCACAATACACTAAGGAGCCGTGTTACGTGGCCAGTGTAATTAATATTATTACATTACAGAGATACAGCTGAAGGATTTTCCTTCTTAGATCAGAAATACACAGCTCCAGTAATCACGAGATACACATTACTGCGTCTTACAGCCATACTTACCATGTAAAAATAAGACAAACAGCAGCATATCGTCCAAAACACCGAGCCCGTTTTCACAGATTTTACCTGGAATGAAAAAGTATGACAAATGAAAAAGTGGGAATTTAAAAAACAAGCAAAAAGAAAAAGCCTAAACATTTATTAAGACTTTGTCATGTGCATAATGCCTTAAGACTTTTGTACAGAGTGGAAAAGGAAGGGGGGGGGGGAGCGGAAGCTGAGTGGCCACAATGAAAAACGGGCCAAAGATAAGTCTATATTTTTCGGCACAGCCAAGCTCAGTCACTATGAGAGACAGTGTGCTCACCGCTCCAGGTCCTATGGTGGCCGTGAACTGGCTGCAATTTGTGCGGCCAGATTTCTGCCCCAATACGGTCGTGTGCATGGGGCCTAAGCATTGTGTTTTGTATAGAAAGAGTATTTATTACACCGGACAAACTGGGACACATGTAATGGCAAATAAAATACAACCTACGGTAAATTAACAATAGTTAACAATATAGACCTTGTTATAAGCGTCGTCACCCATCATAAAACCTGTCCAACAGATGCCAAAGAGCAGCTCTAGGGACCAAGTACAGAGCCCAAACTATGTAGGCAACCAGTGTCCAATTCCTACAAAAAACTCTGTGTGAATTAAAAAAAAAAAAAAAAAAAAAAACAAAAACAGACCTAGGTAAAGGTTTAGATTCTAAAAGTCTGTTATACCAAGTTTTTCTGCACAATTTTTGTGCTAAAAAAAGCCCCATTCAGCGTCAAGGGGACTCTGCTAGACATTTAATCATAAAGTGGTACTCTGCTGAGGGGGTGGTGCTGGACATTTTATTACAAACTTATACCCGACTCAATAAGTTTTCACAGTTTTTTGTGGCAATATTAGGCGTCTTGGCTTATACTCAAGTATATAGGTACAATGTGATTATGATCTAGTTCTCACATCAGAAAGTGACACTATCTGATGCTGCTCTGCAGCATCTAAAAGGTTAAAATCTCTTTGTTGCCAATCTTGACCATTACCGTTGATCACTCTTGCGCTCCAGCTACAATTGTGCAAGCGCAGAGCCCGTTTTGGGTTTATGAACTGTAAAACAGGATTTGGTACATTGTAAGATTAGATAAGATGGATATCTTGTATGACCAGACAAGTAATCCCCCTGAAGATGTGGTCACAAGGGATGAGAATCTGCATCTACACACTGAATATAGTAAAGTGCTGATGGTAGAGAATGACAGAACTCTTCTAGAACATTTCCATGTAACAATGTGATACAAATTAGCAACTTCGGCGCCAAGTTTTACACAAACGCATAAACGGTGTGGAGGCCAGCGCCATACGAGATGTGCTGCTCATACATTGTTTCCTCCGTCATTGAGATGACAGCCTGGAAGCTCATGTAACATTCCTTGGATGATCCTGGTGTATAGGAATCCTCTGGATAGTACCATATGAGATAAGGGGCTGGGTGAAGTAACCCCTCATACACGATAGTTCATTTGACTGTAGGGTGAATTTTCTCATGGAGGGCCTATAATATAAAAGTGTATAAAAGCCCACCTTTATACAGTTACATTCAATCCTGAAAATACCCTCTGTTTATCATACAGTGATGGGAAGTAAGAGTTCTCCTTACGGGGACTGCCAATTAAGGCCACCGTGTACGTATGTGGAGACTAGTAGCTATGGACGCCCCACTAGGGGATTCTGGGAAAATATGCAGCATGGGATAAGGAAAACCACGCCTCTTAACTACCTTGTAAGGCAGCTCCCTTGACATCAAGCATGACCTACAAGACGCCTTATGACATGATGCGGGATTAATACCAGAACTAGTATATCTATTCCAGAAGGAACAGACTCCCAATTGTAGACATCGCTGTTTCAACCTGGTTGCATCTCTTCAGTACAGCATAGGGAACTGGTTTGGCTGAGTGAGAGGTTTGTAAATAGGTTTGGGAAGTAAAAGTTCTCCTTAATGGCCACCATTTAGGCGTGTGGAGACCAATAGCCATGGAAGCTCCACTAGGGGATTCTGGGAAAATACACAAATAAGTTTGCCAGGATGGGATAAGGAAAGTCATAAGCCTCTCACTCAGCAAAACCAGTTCCCTACGCTGTGCTGAAGAGATCCAACCAGGTTGAAACAGTGCCGCCTATAGTTGGGAGTCTGTTCCTTCTGGAATAGATATACTGGTTTGGCTTTAATCCTGCTGGATGTCAAGGGAGCTGCCTTACAGGGTAGCTAATAGATGTGTGGTCTTCCTTGTCCCATAATGGAAACCCTTTTTGGATATTTTATCATATAGTTATGCATTTCTACATAATTCGGTACCGGCACACTAACCCCATTTTTTTTATACATGTGATACATAACACAGTTTGAAGGAGGATTGATGGCTCTGTATGACTGCCCCTTAGTGCAGATGTCCGAGGAAAACCCCCAAAAACTGTCATGGGAGTGGTCACGCAACCTTTAAATGTCTCTTATTAATGGCCAACCCCTTTATTTTATCATGCTTCATTGGAGGAAGTTATCAGGACTTGTTCTGATAAGTATCAGAAAACTGGCGTACACCTACACAACACCTCTATATATTCTCCATAGTAATATCACCTAAAACAACACCACAAGGACATACAAAGCTATGACTCATCCATCTAAAAAGTATCAAATATTATTGTATGAAAAATACATCAATAACATAGAAAATTGCATGGAGGAGAAGAGACTCAAAGCTTAGCCAGATGTAATTATATACAGAAGAAGAAAGTACTGTATACATAGGACGTGACCACAAAACTCATCAATTCATATAGTGGCACACAATATATAGGCGGTCCCCTACTTAAGGACACCCGACTTACAGACGCCCCCTCGAACCACTGTGTCAGAGTCCTAGACCGTAATGATAAGCTGTAAGGTGTCTGTAATGAAGCTTTATTGATAATCCTTGGTCCCATTACAGCAAAAAATTTGGAAACTCTGATTATCACTTGGGGGGGAACACATTTGGTCTGGATCTACAATTATAAAAATATACAGTTTCGACTAACATACAAATTCAACTTAAGAACAAACCTCCGGACCCTATCTTGTATGTAACCCAGGGACTACTTGTAATCCAGTCTTTAGTGAATAATACCAGTTATATCATATCAGTTAAACAATTTCTATACTCTCAAAGAGATTTAGATAAACTTATACCTACCTAATTGGCTATTATTTAATGCAATGTTCTTGTTGGTATGATTAATAACCGTGTCACAATTCGCATACCATGATACACTAACTATCCCATACACCAGTCATATCTTAATGTATTTTTTTTAGATTAAAGTCATAGCTTCATATGTTCTTCATATGTTGTTCTGATACCCTGAAATAATCGTAATTCCACACAAAGCACCAGGCGATGCGTTTATCTCCTTTACATTACCTTTGCCCCACAGACGCTCCCTAACAATCGCTGAATAACATGTTGCTCAGCCCGGCCTCCTGATGTAGCAGGCAGTGCCGGAGGAGCGGGATCTTCATCATACGCCATATGATAAATGTCCCCCATTGAGTTTACTACATTAAATTTAGCACACTGCTAATTCTTTTGGGGACTATCAGTTTCCAACGTTCTGATCCATGAGATAAGACAGACAGACATTTCAATTTTCTCTGATTGACTGGGAAAAACACATTAGCTGCATATGATGCTTAGCCAGAAAATTGCAGTGTATGATTTTTAGAGAGTTTGTCAAATCCTTATTTCATGCAATAAAACCCAAGAATTCTCCGTTTTTTGAGAAGCTCCTCCTACTCTGCACTCATTCCCTGTATTAACTCCACCTGTTTGACCTTATCACTTGTAAATAAGACAAGTGTCAATACACAAAGAGACACCAATGGTGAATCCTAATGAAGGCGGGATGGGCGAATGGCCGGGGCGCTCTTGCTCCCAGGGGCCCATGGACACCCAAAACCTACATTGCAGCCTACCTTGAATCATGCATGTATTAGCCGCAGCACAGACACATTACAGCATCGGGCGTCCTTGTGTGAGGATCGTATCTCTCTAGAGCTTTGGTCAGTGTCTAAAGTGCGGGCATGGGCCAGCAGCATTGACCAATACTACTGACCCGTGCCAGCTACAGAGAGTGACCAAAGCTTCAAATGGTGCAGGTCACAAGGTCATAATCAGGGGATCAGAAGATTACATATTCCATGCGGCTGCTTCTCCCTAGTGCCCTAGCGCTGTTAGCTGTAAGAGCTAAGGAGAAGCAGGACAGGGCAGGTCCACACCATGAGAAGGTGCAGGTCCTAAAACTGCAGAAAACTTGGTGCCGCCATAAAAACCTCACTTGTTATCTGCAGCCTGCCAAGTTCCCTTCCCGTGTCCTCTCATTAACGCCTAGTGTGCACTGCCAGCTATCAGCAGAGGGGTCCTGTAGCCTGACTGTCCAGCACACAGGAGGCAGCTGAGGTCCTGCTGTCTTAGTAACTCCTCCCTCCCCTCCTAGAGCGATGGTCTTTGAGGCTTTACCCTGGGAGCCTGAATGGAGGTCGGGATGGTCAGGGCATAGTACACAGAGGATGATAAGTCTTACACCCTTCACCTGCCAGTGCAGTATGATGAGCAGCTCTGTTGTATACAGGTGCAGTGATGTGTATATATTGTATACAGTAGTGCAAGATGGAAACTAAACCATTGAAATCACTTGTGCCATTTTCTTGTGGGCCCAGTTTTATAGGTTTCTCTGTGCACCACAAAAAGACATGTCTCCTTTGTTCTTAGGGTTGGTGCGATCACAGATATATATATATATATATATATTTATTTAAAAAATTAATAAAAAGGTTTTAATTGTGTTTAATAAGTTTTTTTTAAATTACACCTTCTGTACAAAAAAAATTTGCTTTGTTCTAGTGCTAATAACTTTTTTCATACGTTGGTGTATGGAGCTGTGTTACATACGAGGCACAAGCTGACATTTTCTTTGTTTCCATTTTGGGGACTGTGGGACCTTTTGATTACTTTTTAATTTTTTTTATGTTGCGAAATGTTGAAAAAGTAGCATTTTAGCATTTGGGTGCTATTTTCCATCGCATTGGGGATAACCGCTATTATATTTCATAGATCAGACATTTTGGGACACAACTATACCTATAGTTTACAGGTCTCTGTGTAGGAGATCTGGTAGGTGGGATGGTGGGGGCTTAGTTATGTGAACAGTGGAGGGCACATGGGACACTTAATCCGCCACTGACCATCACTTACATGATGAATAAAGACAAAATTATAGACCTGCACATTACTACAAAACGGAAGAAACACTAAATGACCGTCAATCTTCCTCAGTCTAAGAGCTCCATACAAGATCTCGCCTTATGTGGTAAGGATGATTCTGAGAAAGGTCAGGAATTAGCATAGAAATACACAGGAGGACTTGGTCAATGATCTGAAGTGAGCTGGGAACAGAGTTTCAAAGATTATGGCTATAAACACAATTGAAGTCACATTTGAAGGTCCTCAAGTGGTCTAGCCAATCTCTACACGTCAACTCCTTTGAAAATTTTTGGAGGGAGCCAAAACTCAACGTTGCCCAGAGACAGGCCCAAAACCTGAAAGATCTGGAAAAGATTGTTATGGAGGACTAGGTCAAAATCCATGCTGCAGTGTGTGCAACCTTGGTCAAGAAATACAGCAAGTGTCTGACCTCTACAACTACTAAACCCAGTTTCCATGTTAATGACCAGGCCATTACTCAGGTTCTTTTACAAGATATACATTTATTTAATTTTTCTGTCACCATAGTCGTATTGGATCTTGTTTTTTGGGTGGACTTGTAGTTGCAACCTGGTTTGGTTTATAAAAAGTTAAAATAATACTGCAATTTTAAGACAATTAAGAGCCCTTTTTAGCAACAGAAACTCCAGCACCTTATGGTTCAAAGACAGGAGGATCCAGCACCTTCCCAACCACTGTCCTGGAGATCGAATGAAATGAAGATAAAGCTGATATCATCGGATCTCTCGGAGCAGAGCCTCTGCAATGCTCTCACCCCCAGTCAAACCTGTGTAGGAGCTTTAATGACCTCACTGGCTCAAATGACCCAGAAGCTGTACAATATGTTTTGGTACAGAAAATAAAGGGAATTTAAGCTATGCATGGTTTGGGTACCATGATTCTCCTGACAAGTTCCCTCTAAATCCCTTTTGCTAAAAAGGTATTTTTTCAGGACAACCTTTTGTGCTTGAATAAACTTCAGAATTTACGGCTTCCTACACTTCTATTGAGCATCCGCAGGGACGGAAAAATCTCTCCTTAAAAGGAATGAGCTAATAATAATGAACAATCCTACATATTCAATGGATGATAAACAGCATAAGAAAATACTGGAGGGATAGCATTGTTCTTTTCCTACAGGCACATTTACCATAATGTTTGCATATTGTGTAAGAAGTTTTCTTATTTCCTACCATTTGCAAAACGATTGTGAATTTCTAATGCTTTTAATTTACCAAGTCTCTGCAATTTCAGCTGTTATTTTATGCATCATTTTTATCTTGAAGCTCAAGTTTTAGTTTTTTGCAAAACGGTGTGAATCTTGAGTATGATGATAACGTGCCCCTTCTGAGCAGATTTGTCTGGATAACATTCTCATGACTGACAAGACTCCTGCAGATGTCTCCATACATCTCTACTAGGTTTCTCTCTCCAGAGCCTTAACCTTGTAATTTTACCAGACAACCTGCCATTATTCTCCGTGACTGCAGGCGGTCCAGTCCAGGTAGCAATCCAAGCAGCCCACCTCCCGTCAGACTTGGAAGAGTTGGCTACGTGAACAGAAATGCCCGTTTAAAACAGAAAAACTATCTAAAAAGAATAAAACAAGCACCTCTTTAATAGACTATCATGGTGTCTGGTTTCCATGTCCGGCACTTTACTTTGCTCATAGAGAAAATAAGTGACTGGTTTGTTAGACACATGATGAATGACAAATGTGCCCTCCTTGGGTTTTTCCCACCTCCATTTTTGGATACAATCTCTCTCCGCTAAATTGGCATTAGCAACAATTTTAAAAAGTTGCACGTTTTGTCCCTTTTCAAGATCCCGTGTGACAGTTTAAAACGATAATTA
Organism: Engystomops pustulosus; assembly: GCA_019512145.1. NCBI lineage: Eukaryota > Metazoa > Chordata > Amphibia > Anura > Leptodactylidae > Engystomops > Engystomops pustulosus. Next base: position 6,077 of record WNYA01003398.1, on the reverse strand, counting down.
CTTGCAAGCTTTAATCTAATGCATCTGTATTTTTGTGTATTGCCATTCAAACGAATGTTAACTTTTTTGGGGAAATATTTAACTAAGTAGAACATAGATCCCCAAGTTGGTTTGATTTACAGCCTTCACTTTTGGTTACGCAATTTTATTTAGCTCTTGCATTCGTGAAATGATCAACGCATACTGTATTTTTTGGACTATAAGGCGCACAAAAAGTCCTTTGATTTTCTCAGAAATCAAAGGTGCGCCTTATATAACTGTATAACTGACGGTGTGTGCGCATCTGGCCTTAGTAACTTCGACTGTAATAGGGCGGCCTCTAGGTAAACCTTTATCATCATAGGAACAGCAGCGCTTTTTTCCATCCTAAAGAATATATCCCTTGGAAATATTCAATCATGGAACATCATTAATACAACCAAGTAAAATAAAGATTAGTTATGGTATGATCTACAATTCAGGACATCTTTTCATGCTTATGCATTGATATGTATCAACTTTAGGGCCAATGCAAATCATTTCCTTTAAGGGTGCAGCTCTACTAGTAAGCACCCCGGAAAGTCAAGTAGTTCACAAAAAAAATAGATAATCGATAAGGTCTCCAAATGGGCAATAGACTATAGAACAGGGCAAACAAGTGGAAACTTTACATTCAATGCCTTAGCAAATCCAGTATACAAATATTAGTGTGACGTAACACAAAAAAAGCCTTTTAGGTGAGCTGCAGGAACATGAGCAGCCCATTGAAATGGACCCATAGGGTGTCGCTAGGACAGCACGCACTGCACAGGACGAGAGTCCTGGAATCACACAGCAGTCTTCATGGTGGTCTTACTTATAGAACTAATTGACATCTTAATCTAGAAAAATAAAATCCAAACATTTATATAAACTCCATATACAATTACTACTTTCACTACAAAGAGCTCTGTCACACTACTTGCCAGCATTGCCAAACAAGAACAGTTCTGGTACTCTGACACTAGCCTCATGCTACAAATACAAGGAGTTAATAGTCACAATAAAAATATTAAAGCTGTGCTTAAGTCATTCGATAAACATTTACATGAGATCGGTAGTTACAACCGGCAATAAAGCGCCGGCACCTTCATTAATGACCCGGTACGCGGCACCTGGAGTCTGCTAAACACCGATGTCTATGTCATAAATGAACGCTGCTCGAGAAAACTACCGTATACCACTCATCTGTGGGTAGATGCCCACTAGCCATGGGAACACCAGGCTGGAAGGAAATGTCAGCAATGTGCTGGAAAAACAGTGAAAATGAAGAAACTACTGCAAAGACTAATTGGAAAAAGGCAGCAGAATTTCTATTCATTCCTTAAATTTGTGATGGGGGATACATTGAAAAGCCGGTGGTGTGTGAGTAAAATGCAGATGAATGTTCAGACAATTTATGCAGTTCATAAAGGTAGTTATTGTTTCTCTGCCAGAGCGTGGAGAAAGGCTACAGGGAAGAGGAAAATCCAATTACTTACCCACAAATAATATGTAAACTGCAGTGCAAAAATAGCAATGCCTTCATTGTCAAAGGATCCGGCTACTGAGCGGGATATGTAGCCGGGCACTATAGCGATAAAGCAGGCCGCCAGAAGTCCTGCTCCCTGGTTCCACAGTTCTCGTGTGAGCAAAAAGGTGGAAATTGATGTAAGGCCGCTGAAAACAGGTGCTAGGAAAACACACACATCTCTGATGTGTACAGTGATGTTCAGCATGTTTAAAATCCAATGGATAAGGCCCGCTGTCACCATCAGCCCTGGGTACACCTGCAAAAGATACACAGCGTCAGGAAAGGCTCATGTAATCCACATTGCAGAACTTACTGGATATTGGTGAGGTTTATGCTACAAAATGCATGTCTGACAACGTTTTGTATAGATAATAAAATGTGGTTTCAGCCCGTTTCAACTCTGTGCAAATTAACCCCTTCACACAGAGACAAGATTCTTAAATATCCTCAGGATAACAATATAATAGCATTGTATTAGAGCATGTGTTAACAAAAATACATTTCACAGATAATTCCAACCTGTCTATCAGCCCTGGTGTTTATAATAGGATTGTCCCTGGATGCTACTGTAAATCTTCCGACTATGATCGAACAATTGCCTCTAGCTTATTTTGCATTGCAGGACAAGGGGGCGGGGGGTAGGAGGCAGACAGAACACTACAGACAGAACACTACAGACACAGCCACATACTGGTTCAGCAGCACATGCTTCTAGCAGTGCGGAGAGGACACGGGAGCAGCTGCGCTACAAACAATAAGCTCTGGATCCCAGGGGAGGGGGTGACATAGCAGTGCTGTCTCTCTTTAATACCTAGGTGAGGCAGCAGAGCTCAGTGTGTTATTGTCTTTTATATCATGACTCTGATCTGTCTCATCTCTATTTCTAGGTGTCAGATATTAGTAGCTAAATGAAGATGAACCCCTGATAATCTAAGCAAATGGTCAGCATCTCGTAGCACAGAGGAATCATGAAATGTCTGCTTAGAGAGACTCCCTGCCAACAATTTAGAGAATTTTTGGATGTAATAGATTAAGGGTAAAAAAAATTTCTGAGCTACCCTAAAAAATGTTTGTTTTTTTAAAAATTTCAAATTAACTCAAAATAACACATCTGTGGCTTAAAGTTGCCCATATAAAGTGTCGTCCTCTAGGGCAGATGTTTATGCCAGAAGACGAAAATCCTTCACTCTTCGTGGAATTAACGCTAATCTACAAAATAACTTTTTAGGGGGACTGTGTGACTTTCAGTTTCTATTTTGTAACACCTTTTCCTTTTGCTGATGTGCAAAGCTTCATGGGAATTGTAGTCGCTGCATGTGAACAGTGCATGCAAGGATTGCAAGTAAAGGTGAACTTTTTTTTTTTTTTAAACCAGGAAAAAGTGTAACAGTTGCACTAGGGCATGGGGATGTGATTTTTATTTTTTTTGTTTTGGAGCGTCCTCTGTCTGTGAAGACCTAATGAATAGCTTATCCCCAAACTGCTTTTAAAAAACTTCTGGTATTAGTGGTTAAAACAATAACATATTAAAGTTTACCTGGCTCCCTGCCAGCTTGTATCATGTGTCCCTTGGGATTGTTCTTTAGAGTTTTACTACACACTTGATAAGGGTTCTCAGGGTGCTCTGGAAAGGTCCCAATTCCATAGGTAGCCAACTCCCACCAAATTTCTTTGTTGCAGTAAACCCCTTTTGGCTTTTGGGACATAAACATCTATAATTACCCACCTACTACTGGTGGTTTTTCAATATAGCCCTATGCTGCAATCATGCCATAATGGAGGTATCTGCAATTTTGATATATAGAAGGTATACATTTTACACTATATCTCGGTTTCCATGTAGGATAATAATACTTATAAGACAGTTCCCTTTATTATGGACTATTATGCATTACTTATAGTTTTTCTTTATGTACATAAATCATAAAACTCTGTTTGACAGGTAAAAATTTAAATAGATATACAATTATATAACCTTTTGACATTTTTTTTCTCACAGATTCTGCAGAAGGTATAAAACAGACCGAAACATCAATAATTTGTTTGCTGTGAAACTCACGAATAAAAACATATCTTGAATTTATCCGTATGACTGGATATACACTTTATCCTGGGGATTGTTCAGCATAGAGCAGAGTTTCCATCCCTCCATCCTCAAATGCTCATCTTTGAGTTTGAAGGGAAAAAAAACAAAAAACAAAAAAAAACACAACCCTCCCCCCAGTCACTCACGCCTCCGCTTCCTGATCTTGCAGATATAGTGGAGTTGTACTGGCATTAGGTGATCTGGAGGAGGGTTTTTGTCTTCAAAATAACTGATGAGCATTTAAGGAGGGACTCTGCTCCATGCTTACAATTCACCAGGGACACAAGCTAGCAGGGAGCCAGGTAAACTTTAATACAAGTTATTGTTTTAACCACTAATGCCAGAAGTCTGGGGATAAGCTATTGATGGTCTGTGAATAGCCCCTCTCCATAGAGTAACAAAGGGCCTGGCGCCGTATTCCGATGAAAGATAGGACATGTCCTACGGGCTACAGAGTGTGTGCAGCAAGGTACCGCTCCCGTACGGCGCCGTGAGGCCATTGTGGTGTATGGGGGATGTATATAGGCCGTATATACGTCCCCCATATCCAAATGTGAATGTAGCCTAAGGGTTGTCATATACCAACTATCCATTTAAAATACCAAATTTATGAGCAAAATATACTGATGAATAGAAAAAAGAAATACAACAGATAATTTTAAGATTTCCAAACAAGAAGAGAAATCATAACTACAACTAAAGCCAATTAGGAAGGTTGCGGACACAAACTTGTATCCCGTCAATAAATTACACCGTTGGAATATCACATACAACATTTTACTAATCATGCAATGTTCTCATTTTAATTTCTGCAAATCACCTAGGTTAAAAAGTTAAATATTCTCTATTCTACAAAATAAATGGTGTTTGCTTTGCACATCCCAATTAAATAGAAACACTGCACGACTTTGGTATTAGCAAAGAATATAAATTCCGAGTTTTTTATAAATACATTCATCAGAAAAAAGAAAAAAAAAAAAAATACAACCCTTCTCTATGCTTAGAGAGAAACGTGATGATCTTGTAAAAATACTTCAGTTATTGAGAAATTAAATCTTAGACCCGGGAGCTGCTGAGGACAGCTTAAAACCATTTAAAGGGACATAAATGGTCACAGCTGATTCAGTCAAAGATATCTGGTGCAGGGCTGAAGGGAGGAGCACGACTCTAGTAGGTTCTAGGAATACAATGAAAATTAGTCCTGCTCCTCCCCTTAGGCCCTGCACCATGCAATATCCTGTGAATTAGCCTTGTCTGGAGTGTTCCTTTAATTACATTTGTAAATTATGCAAACTTCAGATTTAGAGGTTTAATTGTGTAATTTTGGAAGATGGATTTAGGCATGATGACCAAACTCTGAGCTAAGATTATGGGTAGGGCGGGCATTTACTTTACGAATGGCCACATCCAAGTGTAATCGTCCTGCGGAAATCCAGGACACAGACAAGACCAGGTCAGGCACAGGTTTTAATGGGATCTGCTGACAATATTCTCAAAGGGTAGAGCCTGACAATCACATCCAATTTACCCAATATACAGTGGATCACATGAATATTGCCCCTTATTACTTAGTCTTAGACTTCAGATGGACATAATTTGTTGCTGGGGCCATACTACAGTCAGACACCTTGGACCGCTCTATGATTCATTAGAACGAGCTAAAATGTGGGATTTCAGTGAAACAGGAAACTAAAAAAATTATTTAAAAAAAATTGTAATCCAACTTGGCGCCATTGATGTTATCTACTTGATAATGTATATTGTTCAATTATTTCCAAGAGGACAAAAAGATTAAAAAAAAAAAAAACTATTCCAGACATTTATTCACACAGTGGTTAAAATGACCCAGTCTCTAGATTTTACCCCATTAAATTATTAGCCAACCTCGGGTAGGATTTGAAATAATCAGAGAATTTTTTTTTTTTTATACTTTGAAATGTGAGCTGCATTTATATCTTAAGCTATTTGTATCTCGAGATACAAGTCTTATGTCATCTGAAAGAAGAGATTCTCATCTTTAACGCCTTAACTTGGCTTATTGAGGTGTTATCAATTCTTTAACATGTGGAGAAAAATAAAATCAATTCTTGTTCCATATTTTAGTTTTGTTTTTTTTTGGAGGGGGAAGGGGTGGCATTCACCATAGCATAAAAATATATTATCTTTATTCTATGGATCACTTTATTACAGCGATACCTCATTGATATTGTTTCATTTATATTTGTCCAATCTTACTGAAGAAAAACTAGAAGAAAAAAAATTGCATTTGTTTGATATCGCCACTTTTGCAGCGGCATAATTTTTGATTGACAATCCTGCTTGTGGGCTTATGTTTTGCGTGACAAGTTGTTCTTTTCACTTTTACCATTTTAGTTGAACTCTTTATGAACATGTTTTTAGAACATTTTTTGTGAATTTTGATGAAATTTTTCAGTGTTTTTAAAATTTTTTACAGAGTTT
>WNYA01003397.1:0-25877 GCA_019512145.1 Engystomops pustulosus | reverse complement strand
AAACTCTGTAAAAAATTTTAAAAACACTGAAAAATTTCATCAAAATTTACAAAAAATGTTCTAAAAACATGTTCATAAAGAGTTCAACTAAAATGGTAAAAGTGAAAAGAACAACTTGTCACGCAAAACATAAGCCCACAAGCAGGATTGTCAATCAAAAATTATGCCGCTGCAAAAGTGGCGATATCAAACAAATGCAATTTTTTTTCTTCTAGTTTTTCTTCAGTAAGATTGGACAAATATAAATGAAACAATATCAATGAGGTATCGCTGTAATAAAGTGATCCATAGAATAAAGATAATATATTTTTATGCTATGGTGAATGCCACCCCTTCCCCCTCCAAAAAAAAACAAAACTAAAATATGGAACAAGAATTGATTTTATTTTTCTCCACATGTTAAAGAATTGATAACACCTCAATAAGCCAAGTTAAGGCGTTAAAGATGAGAATCTCTTCTTTCAGATGACATAAGACTTGTATCTCGAGATACAAATAGCTTAAGATATAAATGCAGCTCACATTTCAAAGTATAAAAAAAAAAAAATTCTCTGATTATTTCAAATCCTACCCAAGGTTGGCTAATAATTTAATGGGGTAAAATCTAGAGACTGGGTCATTTTAACCACTGTGTGAATAAATGTCTGGAATAGTTTTTTTTTTTTTTAATCTTTTTGTCCTCTTGGAAATAATTGAACAATATACATTATCAAGTAGATAACATCAATGGCGCCAAGTTGGATTACAATTTTTTTTAAATAATTTTTTTAGTTTCCTGTTTCACTGAAATCCCACATTTTAGCTCGTTCTAATGAATCATAGAGCGGTCCAAGGTGTCTGACTGTAGTATGGCCCCAGCAACAAATTATGTCCATCTGAAGTCTAAGACTAAGTAATAAGGGGCAATATTCATGTGATCCACTGTATATTGGGTAAATTGGATGTGATTGTCAGGCTCTACCCTTTGAGAATATTGTCAGCAGATCCCATTAAAACCTGTGCCTGACCTGGTCTTGTCTGTGTCCTGGATTTCCGCAGGACGATTACACTTGGATGTGGCCATTCGTAAAGTAAATGCCCGCCCTACCCATAATCTTAGCTCAGAGTTTGGTCATCATGCCTAAATCCATCTTCCAAAATTACACAATTAAACCTCTAAATCTGAAGTTTGCATAATTTACAAATGTAATTAAAGGAACACTCCAGACAAGGCTAATTCACAGGATATTGCATGGTGCAGGGCCTAAGGGGAGGAGCAGGACTAATTTTCATTGTATTCCTAGAACCTACTAGAGTCGTGCTCCTCCCTTCAGCCCTGCACCAGATATCTTTGACTGAATCAGCTGTGACCATTTATGTCCCTTTAAATGGTTTTAAGCTGTCCTCAGCAGCTCCCGGGTCTAAGATTTAATTTCTCAATAACTGAAGTATTTTTACAAGATCATCACGTTTCTCTCTAAGCATAGAGAAGGGTTGTATTTTTTTTTTTTTTCTTTTTTCTGATGAATGTATTTATAAAAAACTCGGAATTTATATTCTTTGCTAATACCAAAGTCGTGCAGTGTTTCTATTTAATTGGGATGTGCAAAGCAAACACCATTTATTTTGTAGAATAGAGAATATTTAACTTTTTAACCTAGGTGATTTGCAGAAATTAAAATGAGAACATTGCATGATTAGTAAAATGTTGTATGTGATATTCCAACGGTGTAATTTATTGACGGGATACAAGTTTGTGTCCGCAACCTTCCTAATTGGCTTTAGTTGTAGTTATGATTTCTCTTCTTGTTTGGAAATCTTAAAATTATCTGTTGTATTTCTTTTTTCTATTCATCAGTATATTTTGCTCATAAATTTGGTATTTTAAATGGATAGTTGGTATATGACAACCCTTAGGCTACATTCACATTTGGATATGGGGGACGTATATACGGCCTATATACATCCCCCATACACCACAATGGCCTCACGGCGCCGTACGGGAGCGGTACCTTGCTGCACACACTCTGTAGCCCGTAGGACATGTCCTATCTTTCATCGGAATACGGCGCCAGGCCCTTTGTTACTCTATGGAGAGGGGCTATTCACAGACCATCAATAGCTTATCCCCAGACTTCTGGCATTAGTGGTTAAAACAATAACTTGTATTAAAGTTTACCTGGCTCCCTGCTAGCTTGTGTCCCTGGTGAATTGTAAGCATGGAGCAGAGTCCCTCCTTAAATGCTCATCAGTTATTTTGAAGACAAAAACCCTCCTCCAGATCACCTAATGCCAGTACAACTCCACTATATCTGCAAGATCAGGAAGCGGAGGCGTGAGTGACTGGGGGGAGGGTTGTGTTTTTTTTTGTTTTTTGTTTTTTTTCCCTTCAAACTCAAAGATGAGCATTTGAGGATGGAGGGATGGAAACTCTGCTCTATGCTGAACAATCCCCAGGATAAAGTGTATATCCAGTCATACGGATAAATTCAAGATATGTTTTTATTCGTGAGTTTCACAGCAAACAAATTATTGATGTTTCGGTCTGTTTTATACCTTCTGCAGAATCTGTGAGAAAAAAAATGTCAAAAGGTTATATAATTGTATATCTATTTAAATTTTTACCTGTCAAACAGAGTTTTATGATTTATGTACATAAAGAAAAACTATAAGTAATGCATAATAGTCCATAATAAAGGGAACTGTCTTATAAGTATTATTATCCTACATGGAAACCGAGATATAGTGTAAAATGTATACCTTCTATATATCAAAATTGCAGATACCTCCATTATGGCATGATTGCAGCATAGGGCTATATTGAAAAACCACCAGTAGTAGGTGGGTAATTATAGATGTTTATGTCCCAAAAGCCAAAAGGGGTTTACTGCAACAAAGAAATTTGGTGGGAGTTGGCTACCTATGGAATTGGGACCTTTCCAGAGCACCCTGAGAACCCTTATCAAGTGTGTAGTAAAACTCTAAAGAACAATCCCAAGGGACACATGATACAAGCTGGCAGGGAGCCAGGTAAACTTTAATATGTTATTGTTTTAACCACTAATACCAGAAGTTTTTTAAAAGCAGTTTGGGGATAAGCTATTCATTAGGTCTTCACAGACAGAGGACGCTCCAAAACAAAAAAAATAAAAATCACATCCCCATGCCCTAGTGCAACTGTTACACTTTTTCCTGGTTTAAAAAAAAAAAAAAGTTCACCTTTACTTGCAATCCTTGCATGCACTGTTCACATGCAGCGACTACAATTCCCATGAAGCTTTGCACATCAGCAAAAGGAAAAGGTGTTACAAAATAGAAACTGAAAGTCACACAGTCCCCCTAAAAAGTTATTTTGTAGATTAGCGTTAATTCCACGAAGAGTGAAGGATTTTCGTCTTCTGGCATAAACATCTGCCCTAGAGGACGACACTTTATATGGGCAACTTTAAGCCACAGATGTGTTATTTTGAGTTAATTTGAAATTTTTAAAAAAACAAACATTTTTTAGGGTAGCTCAGAAATTTTTTTTACCCTTAATCTATTACATCCAAAAATTCTCTAAATTGTTGGCAGGGAGTCTCTCTAAGCAGACATTTCATGATTCCTCTGTGCTACGAGATGCTGACCATTTGCTTAGATTATCAGGGGTTCATCTTCATTTAGCTACTAATATCTGACACCTAGAAATAGAGATGAGACAGATCAGAGTCATGATATAAAAGACAATAACACACTGAGCTCTGCTGCCTCACCTAGGTATTAAAGAGAGACAGCACTGCTATGTCACCCCCTCCCCTGGGATCCAGAGCTTATTGTTTGTAGCGCAGCTGCTCCCGTGTCCTCTCCGCACTGCTAGAAGCATGTGCTGCTGAACCAGTATGTGGCTGTGTCTGTAGTGTTCTGTCTGTAGTGTTCTGTCTGCCTCCTACCCCCCGCCCCCTTGTCCTGCAATGCAAAATAAGCTAGAGGCAATTGTTCGATCATAGTCGGAAGATTTACAGTAGCATCCAGGGACAATCCTATTATAAACACCAGGGCTGATAGACAGGTTGGAATTATCTGTGAAATGTATTTTTGTTAACACATGCTCTAATACAATGCTATTATATTGTTATCCTGAGGATATTTAAGAATCTTGTCTCTGTGTGAAGGGGTTAATTTGCACAGAGTTTAAACGGGCTGAAACCACATTTTATTATCTATACAAAACGTTGTCAGACATGCATTTTGTAGCATAAACCTCACCAATATCCAGTAAGTTCTGCAATGTGGATTACATGAGCCTTTCCTGACGCTGTGTATCTTTTGCAGGTGTACCCAGGGCTGATGGTGACAGCGGGCCTTATCCATTGGATTTTAAACATGCTGAACATCACTGTACACATCAGAGATGTGTGTGTTTTCCTAGCACCTGTTTTCAGCGGCCTTACATCAATTTCCACCTTTTTGCTCACACGAGAACTGTGGAACCAGGGAGCAGGACTTCTGGCGGCCTGCTTTATCGCTATAGTGCCCGGCTACATATCCCGCTCAGTAGCCGGATCCTTTGACAATGAAGGCATTGCTATTTTTGCACTGCAGTTTACATATTATTTGTGGGTAAGTAATTGGATTTTCCTCTTCCCTGTAGCCTTTCTCCACGCTCTGGCAGAGAAACAATAACTACCTTTATGAACTGCATAAATTGTCTGAACATTCATCTGCATTTTACTCACACACCACCGGCTTTTCAATGTATCCCCCATCACAAATTTAAGGAATGAATAGAAATTCTGCTGCCTTTTTCCAATTAGTCTTTGCAGTAGTTTCTTCATTTTCACTGTTTTTCCAGCACATTGCTGACATTTCCTTCCAGCCTGGTGTTCCCATGGCTAGTGGGCATCTACCCACAGATGAGTGGTATACGGTAGTTTTCTCGAGCAGCGTTCATTTATGACATAGACATCGGTGTTTAGCAGACTCCAGGTGCCGCGTACCGGGTCATTAATGAAGGTGCCGGCGCTTTATTGCCGGTTGTAACTACCGATCTCATGTAAATGTTTATCGAATGACTTAAGCACAGCTTTAATATTTTTATTGTGACTATTAACTCCTTGTATTTGTAGCATGAGGCTAGTGTCAGAGTACCAGAACTGTTCTTGTTTGGCAATGCTGGCAAGTAGTGTGACAGAGCTCTTTGTAGTGAAAGTAGTAATTGTATATGGAGTTTATATAAATGTTTGGATTTTATTTTTCTAGATTAAGATGTCAATTAGTTCTATAAGTAAGACCACCATGAAGACTGCTGTGTGATTCCGGGACTCTCGTCCTGTGCAGTGCGTGCTGTCCTAGCGACACCCTATGGGTCCATTTCAATGGGCTGCTCATGTTCCTGCAGCTCACCTAAAAGGCTTTTTTTGTGTTACGTCACACTAATATTTGTATACTGGATTTGCTAAGGCATTGAATGTAAAGTTTCCACTTGTTTGCCCTGTTCTATAGTCTATTGCCCATTTGGAGACCTTATCGATTATCTATTTTTTTTGTGAACTACTTGACTTTCCGGGGTGCTTACTAGTAGAGCTGCACCCTTAAAGGAAATGATTTGCATTGGCCCTAAAGTTGATACATATCAATGCATAAGCATGAAAAGATGTCCTGAATTGTAGATCATACCATAACTAATCTTTATTTTACTTGGTTGTATTAATGATGTTCCATGATTGAATATTTCCAAGGGATATATTCTTTAGGATGGAAAAAAGCGCTGCTGTTCCTATGATGATAAAGGTTTACCTAGAGGCCGCCCTATTACAGTCGAAGTTACTAAGGCCAGATGCGCACACACCGTCAGTTATACAGTTATATAAGGCGCACCTTTGATTTCTGAGAAAATCAAAGGACTTTTTGTGCGCCTTATAGTCCAAAAAATACAGTATGCGTTGATCATTTCACGAATGCAAGAGCTAAATAAAATTGCGTAACCAAAAGTGAAGGCTGTAAATCAAACCAACTTGGGGATCTATGTTCTACTTAGTTAAATATTTCCCCAAAAAAGTTAACATTCGTTTGAATGGCAATACACAAAAATACAGATGCATTAGATTAAAGCTTGCAAGTAATTATCGTTTTAAACTGTCACACGGGATCTTGAAAAGGGACAAAACGTGCAACTTTTTAAAATTGTTGCTAATGCCAATTTAGCGGAGAGAGATTGTATCCAAAAATGGAGGTGGGAAAAACCCAAGGAGGGCACATTTGTCATTCATCATGTGTCTAACAAACCAGTCACTTATTTTCTCTATGAGCAAAGTAAAGTGCCGGACATGGAAACCAGACACCATGATAGTCTATTAAAGAGGTGCTTGTTTTATTCTTTTTAGATAGTTTTTCTGTTTTAAACGGGCATTTCTGTTCACGTAGCCAACTCTTCCAAGTCTGACGGGAGGTGGGCTGCTTGGATTGCTACCTGGACTGGACCGCCTGCAGTCACGGAGAATAATGGCAGGTTGTCTGGTAAAATTACAAGGTTAAGGCTCTGGAGAGAGAAACCTAGTAGAGATGTATGGAGACATCTGCAGGAGTCTTGTCAGTCATGAGAATGTTATCCAGACAAATCTGCTCAGAAGGGGCACGTTATCATCATACTCAAGATTCACACCGTTTTGCAAAAAACTAAAACTTGAGCTTCAAGATAAAAATGATGCATAAAATAACAGCTGAAATTGCAGAGACTTGGTAAATTAAAAGCATTAGAAATTCACAATCGTTTTGCAAATGGTAGGAAATAAGAAAACTTCTTACACAATATGCAAACATTATGGTAAATGTGCCTGTAGGAAAAGAACAATGCTATCCCTCCAGTATTTTCTTATGCTGTTTATCATCCATTGAATATGTAGGATTGTTCATTATTATTAGCTCATTCCTTTTAAGGAGAGATTTTTCCGTCCCTGCGGATGCTCAATAGAAGTGTAGGAAGCCGTAAATTCTGAAGTTTATTCAAGCACAAAAGGTTGTCCTGAAAAAATACCTTTTTAGCAAAAGGGATTTAGAGGGAACTTGTCAGGAGAATCATGGTACCCAAACCATGCATAGCTTAAATTCCCTTTATTTTCTGTACCAAAACATATTGTACAGCTTCTGGGTCATTTGAGCCAGTGAGGTCATTAAAGCTCCTACACAGGTTTGACTGGGGGTGAGAGCATTGCAGAGGCTCTGCTCCGAGAGATCCGATGATATCAGCTTTATCTTCATTTCATTCGATCTCCAGGACAGTGGTTGGGAAGGTGCTGGATCCTCCTGTCTTTGAACCATAAGGTGCTGGAGTTTCTGTTGCTAAAAAGGGCTCTTAATTGTCTTAAAATTGCAGTATTATTTTAACTTTTTATAAACCAAACCAGGTTGCAACTACAAGTCCACCCAAAAAACAAGATCCAATACGACTATGGTGACAGAAAAATTAAATAAATGTATATCTTGTAAAAGAACCTGAGTAATGGCCTGGTCATTAACATGGAAACTGGGTTTAGTAGTTGTAGAGGTCAGACACTTGCTGTATTTCTTGACCAAGGTTGCACACACTGCAGCATGGATTTTGACCTAGTCCTCCATAACAATCTTTTCCAGATCTTTCAGGTTTTGGGCCTGTCTCTGGGCAACGTTGAGTTTTGGCTCCCTCCAAAAATTTTCAAAGGAGTTGACGTGTAGAGATTGGCTAGACCACTTGAGGACCTTCAAATGTGACTTCAATTGTGTTTATAGCCATAATCTTTGAAACTCTGTTCCCAGCTCACTTCAGATCATTGACCAAGTCCTCCTGTGTATTTCTATGCTAATTCCTGACCTTTCTCAGAATCATCCTTACCACATAAGGCGAGATCTTGTATGGAGCTCTTAGACTGAGGAAGATTGACGGTCATTTAGTGTTTCTTCCGTTTTGTAGTAATGTGCAGGTCTATAATTTTGTCTTTATTCATCATGTAAGTGATGGTCAGTGGCGGATTAAGTGTCCCATGTGCCCTCCACTGTTCACATAACTAAGCCCCCACCATCCCACCTACCAGATCTCCTACACAGAGACCTGTAAACTATAGGTATAGTTGTGTCCCAAAATGTCTGATCTATGAAATATAATAGCGGTTATCCCCAATGCGATGGAAAATAGCACCCAAATGCTAAAATGCTACTTTTTCAACATTTCGCAACATAAAAAAAATTAAAAAGTAATCAAAAGGTCCCACAGTCCCCAAAATGGAAACAAAGAAAATGTCAGCTTGTGCCTCGTATGTAACACAGCTCCATACACCAACGTATGAAAAAAGTTATTAGCACTAGAACAAAGCAAATTTTTTTTGTACAGAAGGTGTAATTTAAAAAAAACTTATTAAACACAATTAAAACCTTTTTATTAATTTTTTAAATAAATATATATATATATATATATATCTGTGATCGCACCAACCCTAAGAACAAAGGAGACATGTCTTTTTGTGGTGCACAGAGAAACCTATAAAACTGGGCCCACAAGAAAATGGCACAAGTGATTTCAATGGTTTAGTTTCCATCTTGCACTACTGTATACAATATATACACATCACTGCACCTGTATACAACAGAGCTGCTCATCATACTGCACTGGCAGGTGAAGGGTGTAAGACTTATCATCCTCTGTGTACTATGCCCTGACCATCCCGACCTCCATTCAGGCTCCCAGGGTAAAGCCTCAAAGACCATCGCTCTAGGAGGGGAGGGAGGAGTTACTAAGACAGCAGGACCTCAGCTGCCTCCTGTGTGCTGGACAGTCAGGCTACAGGACCCCTCTGCTGATAGCTGGCAGTGCACACTAGGCGTTAATGAGAGGACACGGGAAGGGAACTTGGCAGGCTGCAGATAACAAGTGAGGTTTTTATGGCGGCACCAAGTTTTCTGCAGTTTTAGGACCTGCACCTTCTCATGGTGTGGACCTGCCCTGTCCTGCTTCTCCTTAGCTCTTACAGCTAACAGCGCTAGGGCACTAGGGAGAAGCAGCCGCATGGAATATGTAATCTTCTGATCCCCTGATTATGACCTTGTGACCTGCACCATTTGAAGCTTTGGTCACTCTCTGTAGCTGGCACGGGTCAGTAGTATTGGTCAATGCTGCTGGCCCATGCCCGCACTTTAGACACTGACCAAAGCTCTAGAGAGATACGATCCTCACACAAGGACGCCCGATGCTGTAATGTGTCTGTGCTGCGGCTAATACATGCATGATTCAAGGTAGGCTGCAATGTAGGTTTTGGGTGTCCATGGGCCCCTGGGAGCAAGAGCGCCCCGGCCATTCGCCCATCCCGCCTTCATTAGGATTCACCATTGGTGTCTCTTTGTGTATTGACACTTGTCTTATTTACAAGTGATAAGGTCAAACAGGTGGAGTTAATACAGGGAATGAGTGCAGAGTAGGAGGAGCTTCTCAAAAAACGGAGAATTCTTGGGTTTTATTGCATGAAATAAGGATTTGACAAACTCTCTAAAAATCATACACTGCAATTTTCTGGCTAAGCATCATATGCAGCTAATGTGTTTTTCCCAGTCAATCAGAGAAAATTGAAATGTCTGTCTGTCTTATCTCATGGATCAGAACGTTGGAAACTGATAGTCCCCAAAAGAATTAGCAGTGTGCTAAATTTAATGTAGTAAACTCAATGGGGGACATTTATCATATGGCGTATGATGAAGATCCCGCTCCTCCGGCACTGCCTGCTACATCAGGAGGCCGGGCTGAGCAACATGTTATTCAGCGATTGTTAGGGAGCGTCTATGGGGCAAAGGTAATGTAAAGGAGATAAACGCATCGCCTGGTGCTTTGTGTGGAATTACGATTATTTCAGGGTATCAGAACAACATATGAAGAACATATGAAGCTATGACTTTAATCTAAAAAAAATACATTAAGATATGACTGGTGTATGGGATAGTTAGTGTATCATGGTATGCGAATTGTGACACGGTTATTAATCATACCAACAAGAACATTGCATTAAATAATAGCCAATTAGGTAGGTATAAGTATCTAAATCTCTTTGAGAGTATAGAAATTGTTTAACTGATATGATATAACTGGTATTATTCACTAAAGACTGGATTACAAGTAGTCCCTGGGTTACATACAAGATAGGGTCCGGAGGTTTGTTCTTAAGTTGAATTTGTATGTTAGTCGAAACTGTATATTTTTATAATTGTAGATCCAGACCAAATGTGTTCCCCCCCAAGTGATAATCAGAGTTTCCAAATTTTTTGCTGTAATGGGACCAAGGATTATCAATAAAGCTTCATTACAGACACCTTACAGCTTATCATTACGGTCTAGGACTCTGACACAGTGGTTCGAGGGGGCGTCTGTAAGTCGGGTGTCCTTAAGTAGGGGACCGCCTATATATTGTGTGCCACTATATGAATTGATGAGTTTTGTGGTCACGTCCTATGTATACAGTACTTTCTTCTTCTGTATATAATTACATCTGGCTAAGCTTTGAGTCTCTTCTCCTCCATGCAATTTTCTATGTTATTGATGTATTTTTCATACAATAATATTTGATACTTTTTAGATGGATGAGTCATAGCTTTGTATGTCCTTGTGGTGTTGTTTTAGGTGATATTACTATGGAGAATATATAGAGGTGTTGTGTAGGTGTACGCCAGTTTTCTGATACTTATCAGAACAAGTCCTGATAACTTCCTCCAATGAAGCATGATAAAATAAAGGGGTTGGCCATTAATAAGAGACATTTAAAGGTTGCGTGACCACTCCCATGACAGTTTTTGGGGGTTTTCCTCGGACATCTGCACTAAGGGGCAGTCATACAGAGCCATCAATCCTCCTTCAAACTGTGTTATGTATCACATGTATAAAAAAAATGGGGTTAGTGTGCCGGTACCGAATTATGTAGAAATGCATAACTATATGATAAAATATCCAAAAAGGGTTTCCATTATGGGACAAGGAAGACCACACATCTATTAGCTACCCTGTAAGGCAGCTCCCTTGACATCCAGCAGGATTAAAGCCAAACCAGTATATCTATTCCAGAAGGAACAGACTCCCAACTATAGGCGGCACTGTTTCAACCTGGTTGGATCTCTTCAGCACAGCGTAGGGAACTGGTTTTGCTGAGTGAGAGGCTTATGACTTTCCTTATCCCATCCTGGCAAACTTATTTGTGTATTTTCCCAGAATCCCCTAGTGGAGCTTCCATGGCTATTGGTCTCCACACGCCTAAATGGTGGCCATTAAGGAGAACTTTTACTTCCCAAACCTATTTACAAACCTCTCACTCAGCCAAACCAGTTCCCTATGCTGTACTGAAGAGATGCAACCAGGTTGAAACAGCGATGTCTACAATTGGGAGTCTGTTCCTTCTGGAATAGATATACTAGTTCTGGTATTAATCCCGCATCATGTCATAAGGCGTCTTGTAGGTCATGCTTGATGTCAAGGGAGCTGCCTTACAAGGTAGTTAAGAGGCGTGGTTTTCCTTATCCCATGCTGCATATTTTCCCAGAATCCCCTAGTGGGGCGTCCATAGCTACTAGTCTCCACATACGTACACGGTGGCCTTAATTGGCAGTCCCCGTAAGGAGAACTCTTACTTCCCATCACTGTATGATAAACAGAGGGTATTTTCAGGATTGAATGTAACTGTATAAAGGTGGGCTTTTATACACTTTTATATTATAGGCCCTCCATGAGAAAATTCACCCTACAGTCAAATGAACTATCGTGTATGAGGGGTTACTTCACCCAGCCCCTTATCTCATATGGTACTATCCAGAGGATTCCTATACACCAGGATCATCCAAGGAATGTTACATGAGCTTCCAGGCTGTCATCTCAATGACGGAGGAAACAATGTATGAGCAGCACATCTCGTATGGCGCTGGCCTCCACACCGTTTATGCGTTTGTGTAAAACTTGGCGCCGAAGTTGCTAATTTGTATCACATTGTTACATGGAAATGTTCTAGAAGAGTTCTGTCATTCTCTACCATCAGCACTTTACTATATTCAGTGTGTAGATGCAGATTCTCATCCCTTGTGACCACATCTTCAGGGGGATTACTTGTCTGGTCATACAAGATATCCATCTTATCTAATCTTACAATGTACCAAATCCTGTTTTACAGTTCATAAACCCAAAACGGGCTCTGCGCTTGCACAATTGTAGCTGGAGCGCAAGAGTGATCAACGGTAATGGTCAAGATTGGCAACAAAGAGATTTTAACCTTTTAGATGCTGCAGAGCAGCATCAGATAGTGTCACTTTCTGATGTGAGAACTAGATCATAATCACATTGTACCTATATACTTGAGTATAAGCCAAGACGCCTAATATTGCCACAAAAAACTGTGAAAACTTATTGAGTCGGGTATAAGTTTGTAATAAAATGTCCAGCACCACCCCCTCAGCAGAGTACCACTTTATGATTAAATGTCTAGCAGAGTCCCCTTGACGCTGAATGGGGCTTTTTTTAGCACAAAAATTGTGCAGAAAAACTTGGTATAACAGACTTTTAGAATCTAAACCTTTACCTAGGTCTGTTTTTGTTTTTTTTTTTTTTTTTTTTTTTAATTCACACAGAGTTTTTTGTAGGAATTGGACACTGGTTGCCTACATAGTTTGGGCTCTGTACTTGGTCCCTAGAGCTGCTCTTTGGCATCTGTTGGACAGGTTTTATGATGGGTGACGACGCTTATAACAAGGTCTATATTGTTAACTATTGTTAATTTACCGTAGGTTGTATTTTATTTGCCATTACATGTGTCCCAGTTTGTCCGGTGTAATAAATACTCTTTCTATACAAAACACAATGCTTAGGCCCCATGCACACGACCGTATTGGGGCAGAAATCTGGCCGCACAAATTGCAGCCAGTTCACGGCCACCATAGGACCTGGAGCGGTGAGCACACTGTCTCTCATAGTGACTGAGCTTGGCTGTGCCGAAAAATATAGACTTATCTTTGGCCCGTTTTTCATTGTGGCCACTCAGCTTCCGCTCCCCCCCCCCCTTCCTTTTCCACTCTGTACAAAAGTCTTAAGGCATTATGCACATGACAAAGTCTTAATAAATGTTTAGGCTTTTTCTTTTTGCTTGTTTTTTAAATTCCCACTTTTTCATTTGTCATACTTTTTCATTCCAGGTAAAATCTGTGAAAACGGGCTCGGTGTTTTGGACGATATGCTGCTGTTTGTCTTATTTTTACATGGTAAGTATGGCTGTAAGACGCAGTAATGTGTATCTCGTGATTACTGGAGCTGTGTATTTCTGATCTAAGAAGGAAAATCCTTCAGCTGTATCTCTGTAATGTAATAATATTAATTACACTGGCCACGTAACACGGCTCCTTAGTGTATTGTGGTGGTGGTGCTGACCCGTGCATCCACTATCGGTATCTGGCAGTACAGCACTGCTCCTATGGAAGTCTGCCTTTAACCATCCATCACTCTGTAGAGATCTTTTTGAGTTATATTCTAGCATTTCCCTTACTGTATTGCATGGCCACTATGACTATGGCAGATTGGAGGCCATTGTGTCGAGAGTCATCCTGCATACATTATATGTGACTTTTTTGGAACAGACACAATTGTTCCTGTTCAGGATGACCCTGCCAATACATAGTTTGTTTTACTGCATATTCTCCCTGGAAGTTAAGGCAATAAGAAAAAAGTGGTATAACACAACAAAACCTGGCCTCAAAAAAACAAGATATGTTATTTTATTGCACCTAAAGCCAAAAACATAATTAATGGAACTGCATGTTTTATTTCATGTATTCCATCCAAAGTGATCTTTACAAGCTCAACATAATTGACTCACTCAAAAATGGAGCCATCTAAAATTACCGCTAGTCACACAAAAAACAAGCCCTTTTATAGCTATGTTAATAGAAAAAGATTTAAAAAAAATTGTTTAATGACAAAATTATGGATTTATACTTTATTTTTTTTTGCCTATTGATTATGTGCAGTTCCTGAAAGCTTGTCACTGTAACACTGTCTAAGACGCTATAAGCATATATAGAGCACATTCATCGGAGCAGAATAAGTACTTTTTTTTTTTTTTCTTCTCACATTCTATTTCCTCTTCGCTTTTAGGTGTCTGCTTGGGGTGGCTATGTGTTTATCATCAATCTTATTCCGCTTCATGTGTTTGTGTTGCTATTGATGCAGCGATACAGCAAGAGAGTCTACATAGGTAAGATACTAGATGTATGGAGCTTAATGGACCATGTGCTTTACTCACTAAAGTATGACTGTACATACATAAGCATACAGAGATTTTATGTATTTATCCAATATATTCTTTACAGAATGTGTCATAATTTTCATTTTCAGTGAACATGAGAGAGCTGGAAATAGTCTTGTCTGAATACCGTTTGCCTTGAGTCTTGACCTGATTATCACGCTCCTAGTACTATGAAGTGATGTCATCGCTGCTTTGTTTCTAAGCGTTATGCAATGACTTATCAGACATCCGTTTCTAGGTTTTATTTCTAATGTGTATTCTTTTCTCGCCAGTGTAAGACATTTAGAGCTTAGGCATTTAACAGGAAGTTAAAGGGAATTATCAATTTTATTGAATTAAAGGGAGCCAGTCACCAAATGGCTCATTTTAGAGACTGAAAAGTGCTCTGCATACATGTCTATATTTTATCACTGAATTACTATATACGGGCTCCCTGCCAGCTCACGGATCTGAGTCCTGTGGGTTGTGCCTCTACTACACCCCCCACCCGTGACGTAGGCTCACCACACAAAAAAAACATGCGTCGCTTTGTACACTGGCTTTCTAGGCATTGAGGAGGTACAGAAGCTCGCTATGCAGTTTGCGTGCCTAGATAGAAAGTGTGCGAAGCAACGCATACGCAGTGGGCAGCAAGCGTGAGGTTTTCTTGTGCTATAGGAAGAAATATCCCAGCACTCACGTCTAGCTTCATTGCAATAGATTTATTGAATCATAGGTCTGTGAGCCTATGTCATGGGTGGGAGGTGGAATATAAGATGATCTTTGGGGGTAGGGGGGTTGTTGTAAATGCTAATGAGCGGGAGGCTGAGCCTAGCGATGATTTAAACAAGCAGGCATTCATTGCAATATGAAAGACACAACCCACGGGACTTTGATCAGCAAGCTGTCAGGGAGCCAGGTAAGTTTTATTATAATCGGATATTACCGTACTAAAACTAAGTAATTTAGAGATTAATTAGAAACGTGTGATGAGCTCTTTTAAGTGTATGTTGTGAGATCGGAGCAACATATGGGCTGCACGTAGCTGGACTTCCTCTACTACACTTGTCAAATACCCCTAGGTTTGAAAACCTAGCACTAGTGTGAATAGGGACAAAAAACTGATTTGAAAATATTTTGTGAGTATTTATCGACATATAATAAGAAAAAAAAAGTTTAAAAAAATGAAACAAAAGTTGTCATCCCGTGTCTGCACTTCTACATTATTATGTTGTATTTTTCAGCAGCCTTGCTTGTATAGTATAATAATATAAAATGTTTATTTATATATCGCACGCAGATAACGCAGCGCTGCACAAAGCATGTCAAATTGGTCCCTGTCCCCATGGGGCTCACAATCTAAACAACCTAACAGTATGTTTTTTGAGTGTGCGTGGGTTTCCTCCCAAACATGGAGAGAACATACAAACTCTTTGCAGATGTTGACCTGGGAGGGAATTGAACCCAGGACTCCAGCGCTGCAAGGCAGAAGTGCTACCCATTCAGCCACCATAGCCACATATTTTACCCTATTAGATTATCAGATGTGATCCCACTGGCTGGCACGGGTAGCAAAGTGCATAAGTGATATTTTTATAGCCCATAAGTCCCTAAATGGAAACACATGGAGAGCATACAAACTCTTTGCAGATGTTAATAAAGTATCTATAGTGCATCCTGCTTTAGTCATGTTGTTTCCCCAAATGCTGAATCTTTAGAAAACGTGAACTGGTGCATTGTACACTACGGGTCACTGCTCTGTGTAACGTTTTACAGAAGGAAAATCTAGTGATAACTTTTTACGTGCAATGAATAAGTTGTGTCTGCAGATGGTCGCTCTGCTTTTAGGATTTTGCCTTCTTTCTATTATAAGTCCTAGAGAAATAGGTGGCATCTTGGCAGCGAGCGCAGTGTTACATGGCATTGTGTCCCTCTTCCAGACTGTTATCAGCAGATATCAAACATTTTAATCCGGCATCAATGGATATCGAATTGTCAGACATTCTAGATTATGTCAGGAGTTGGAAAAAACCTAATGAAATTTCAACCATAAAATGTGAAACCGAACCCGTAATGAGGATTTAGGACCACAGCCTCTTACAAACTTGTTATCCAGAACAACAATGATGTCCTTTCATGTTCTGAGAGGTTCAATACACAGAAAAAAACTTAAAATGTTGTGTATAAAAGACCTGTAAAGAGTCCTGGGTTAACCTAACAAGGGGGGTGGGGGGATGGGGTTGCAGGACATGTGACCAGCAGTCATCTTCTCTTCTGTGTCTGCTCTGCAGGGACAGTCACAGAGACTGTTTGTTTTAAAGGGCCAGTAGCATTTTAATTTCTCCATTAGTATATGTCCACAACATTTTTCTGCCAAGGGAGCATAATTTTAAATAAAAACTAATTTCATAGTTACCCAGTAGTATGAATGATGTTTATTCCTGGAATTCCCCTTTAATGTTGCTTTAGAAGTTTTCCAGGATTCTGCAATGAACTTGGCAAACTGTCTATTGAAGGGAAGGACCATGCCTACGCAGCCACCTTTGGTATGTTCATGGGATCTTTTTAGCCTTTCCATCTGGTATTGTGATGCTCTAATACTGGAAGCGCCACTACTAATCACCGCATAATAAGAGATGTTTCTGATGGAACGGTTTCCGCATTGACCTCATCTTGTTGGCAATTTCCTTGCTGTGCAGAAATGATTATTTCCAAGTGCTGGCCTTTGATAAGGCCTTTTATAACGACAAAGAAAGCAAAATTAGTGGAACCAATTACTTTTTATAATTAAGAGCCCCAGTTGTTGAGCATTTCTTTTACCATTGCTAGGTTTCTGTTGCATATTTTTTCTTCAATGAGATGTAATCGCTCAAATCCCGGTACACTTCTAAAACACAAATTAGCATTTTTGGCTTTTATTTGAATTCATTTAAGCAAATAAGGTCATTTAATCTCTGTTTCTTGGTAAAAGTGTTACGGCTAAAAGAAAAGTTTAGGTAAAATATTTTAACTTGTTGAGTTGTATTGACCATTTAGGGACTTATGGGCTATAAAAATATAATTTATGCACTTTGCTACTCGTGCCAGCCAGTGGGATCACATCTGATACAGCCCTACTGGCTCATTAGCTCAATTTGAACCACTTACTGACATATGAAGTACTCTTACTATTACTGAAATGCGAAGTACTCATGGGCTGATCCCTCTCCATACAAGGTGGACGTTTGCTGCATATTGTAACACCCGCGGTTGGTGCTGGCACCGATTGCAGGTGTTAACCCTGCAAATGCCTCTGGAAAAATATATAATATTAATGTCGAACAGTGCTAAAGATGGTAGCATTGGAAAGTCCTCAAAAGGCGCAAATAAAGACACCACCGACAGCTCCGTACACAGAAGTATGAAACAGTTATTAACACCAGAAAAAGGAAAATTTTAGAATGTGTTAGAGTGTTTTTTTTTTTTTTTTTTTGCTCAGGAGGTTTTAATTTTTCTAACTGTATTAAAACAGAATGAAGTAGAAATGTCATTTTGGGCGCACCGTAAAAGCCATAAAATCCAAGCCCACAAGAAAATGGTGCAAATGCGTTTTTTTCACTGCATTTGAATTTTTTTTTTCCTGTTTTCGCATAGCTACTTTTACTCGGTGGGTTTATGTTTGGCAGTAGTGTATATTTCTAAGCATAAATCTGCACATGTTTTACACTTGTCAGTGAATTTCTGTGAGGAAAAATAGAAGAGGCAAATCCTTGTCACCTGGGAAACAAAGACTTCTCTCAGGTGTTCAGAGGCACAAAGCGGTAACCTGATCACTGCTTCCTGTGTAACCTGCTCAGCGGCCGAGGAGATGTCTATGCACCACCTTCAGGCTTTACAGCCTTTCACTTAAAGGGAACACCCCACTAAACTAGAAGCCCATGTAGGAATTAAATAGCATTTTAAGAAATGCATTCACACTACCGAATGGGGAACTAGCTTGCGGCTGTACTTACGTCTCCCATAGACGGCAATGGCCACATGGAGCGATACGGTGCCACAGTACCGCTCCGTACAGGGGGACAGACATGTGCTATCTTTCCCTGTGTTACGGCCCCTATCCAGTGCATTTCTCCTCTCCATCGCGCCGTGCTGGCATACCTTCATGTAAATGAAGCTTTAATGTGAAATCTTCCACTATTTTCCTATGTCTAAATGAACAGAAAAGAATCGGGCTCAGAGGCGTGTCACTTTAGAGGTCTGTATCTTGGGCACTATAATCTGATTTCATGAACCATGATTTTAGCTGCTAAAGTAGAGAATTGTCTCTTTCAAAACACATCAGGTTTGTGTTTCTGAGAGCTACAAAATCAGATATTTGAGCAGGTAAATTCATGTAAAGTACTGAGTATAGTTGGGTATTAGCTGCGTTTGTCAACACAGTTTTTGTTCTGAAAAAGCCTCATTCTGCCTCTACTCAAGTAAACTTAGTACTTGCTTCTGGCGTTCCCCATAGCTCCTCTTCTCTCTCGGGGTTCGGGTACATTCACACGTGGTATGCCCCTCCATAGGAAACAGCGGCGCATGGCCGCACACTCGCAAAAAGATAGAGCATGCTCTTTCTTTTTGCGGTATAAGGCGCGAACTGTGCCACACGGGCACCGCGCCACCTTTGCCGTTTATGGGGACTTATATGTGGCCACAAATTTGCAGCAGCATGTACGTCCCCATGAACGGTCCTTTGTAGCGCCGTGGGAAGAGACTGGTATGTACTCTCTGCCCAAACACTTCCTATGATGTGATGGTGTCACCACCTGATGACATCTCTTCCCACGCTGCTACACAGGAATCTAGAGAGAAGAGAAGCTGCAGGATTGATATATATATGATATCTATAGGAGCGGTTGCTTGGTGAAGTGAGGAAAGGCATCCAATGCATTTCCCATTCAAGGCTTATACTTGAGTCAATAAGCATTTTTTTTTTTAAACCGGGTGCCTAGGTTATATTTGAGTCTGCTTAGAAAAAAAACCTTTAATTGGAAAATAACAGTAAAATACTGGAAATGCGCAGTTAATCAGTGCTAGCTATATAAATCCTGTATGAGTTATGCCTTCTATACATGATACGCTGTAATGTATCATCTGCCTGTATCCTTCTATCCAGCCTAGTGTGAGGACGTGATCTGTCTTCCCATATAGAGCAGAGCTTTATCATATTGTGGCTCCACAAGTATATAGCGGCACTTTCCACAGGATGGCAGTCTAACAATTATTATATACAACGGCTTTAGGGGAAATGATGTGACACAGTTTCAGATGCCGTCTTCCTCGTCGCTTGGATTGTGTGACGGGCCTTGACTTTGTTCTGTGCTGCAAACCTCTTCAGCGCTATGAATTACAGCAATAAAGGGGCTCGACGAAAAGATATATTCCAACACTTCAGAGATGAGATTCTTCTCAATGACATTAAACAAAAGGGAACCAAAGCGTCTCTACACATGAAATCCAGTAATGCCACGTGATCTTGTCTTGTGACTAGTAGGTCATATCAGGATCAGGGTTGCTCAGGGTTCCTTCTTATGTTTAATCAGTTGTATAACTATAATATTATAGGGATGTGTTATAGGGATTCACTTAATATATATTTCCAATATCTCGAAGTAAGGTCTTTGGTGCTGTGTAGTAAATCTGCAAATATGTGTCCAAGGATGGATAAGGAAAACCTTGCCTCTTGGTTACCTTGGAAGGCAGCCCCCTTTTACATAGTTTGAATTTCAGGAAGTCAATGACATGATACATCATACAATCAGTATATCTATGGACAGCACTGTTGATATTCCCTGAACTGTGTCGACTGCTTTGTACCTATCTAAACCAGTTCCCTACAGTGTGTTTATGAAATGCAAAAACATTGAAACCGTGCTGTCTACAGTTAGGAATCTGTTCCTTCTGGAGTAGATATACTGGTTTGGCTTTAATCCCACATCATGTCATTAGGCTTCTTGAGTCATGCTTGATGGTAAGGGGACTGCCTTACAAAGTAACAAAGTAACCAAGAGGTAATGTTTACCTTTTCCCACCCTCGAAAACATATTTGCATATTTCCTTCCCAGAATCCCCAGCGGGGCATGCTTGGCTGCCTCCTTACACCTCCAAACATGGCCTTTTGTGGCAAATTCTTAAAGAAAATCTACCATCAATATCAAGCATGGATAAACCAGGGACACTTGAAGGTTCAGGCTTCATGTGGTAATCTCGTATGTGTTATCCATGGCCTCCTTCTTTCTAAAAATCAACTTTAAAGTGGTATGGAGAAATATTCCATGGCACAGGTAGAGGATTTTGGCCATCCAATATAAATGAAGGCACCTTTTATTTTTATCCCTTTTAAAATATGGCTGGAGCATTGTACACTCTTAAACACTTTGAGCTCTGCTACATACACAGAGATGGCTCTGTCACATGACCCCCTCCTCTGTGAGCAGGGAGCAGCAGTTTATACTATGGACTCCAGGGCTTGTCAGCACAGGCAGAGGAAGCAGCTATTGCAGAGACGCTCTGAAGGGCATTGCTTAGAAACTGCTGGATATAAGTAACAAAGATGATAGGAACAATTATTTTACATCCCAAGAGCTATAGGTTTGTGGGGGAAAACTTTACAGATCTTTAAGTGGAATCCAAACACAGATTATCAAACTTTGTTTTCCGTTTAAAGACCTTTGCAGGAATCTAATGATCTGAATGGGCAAAGTAGAGAAACGGTGTCTGTGCCTAGTGGTATAATGGTTTTATTGTTATAGACAGGGATCCTTTACTGTAACTGCAGGGAGATTGTGATAATGGAGACACTGGAAATATTCATTCTGCTCTACTATTCGGCTAATTCGCCTCACCCGCATACGTTGTGTTTTTTTATTTTTTCTTATCCAGTGGAGGGCAAGATTATAGGTTGTTTGATGGACCTGGGTCTCTATTCAGACTAATGTAACCTTTGTTATAAGTGTTTTCTAATCTCTTTGAGCCGTTGTAATAAGCATTTCTATGTTGTCCCTGTGTGTCCTATGACGTTCTTCTGGTTACTCACTGACCATGGCATGGCAAGGAAATACATATATTTTTGTGATAGGAGTGGAATTAAAAATTAATGTCCATTTTACCTGCACTGTAAGAGCAGAATATGAGGAAGTCAGAGAAGCTAAACTCTGTGATATGTAAGGGAATAGGACAGTATGCGGATGGGGTAATCCGGACTCTGCCTTTCTATAAGGAGTCCCGTCAAGATTTACTCTGCTTTCTAGTCCAAGTTCCTATAAACCTGCATATTGCAGCGCTCCGCTCTCTCCCTCTGGTATAAGCTTCTGAATTGTCTGTAACACATGCTTTTTCACCTGGAAGAATTTCAGCAGGAATCGATAATAATCTACTTGTAAGACAGAAATGATTCTTTTTGGCCCATTTACCACCTTGCTAACTCTACAAGTCCCATAAGGCGAGGACTCCCCTGTGCACAGCGAAGATGTCCTGGCCTGTACAGTATCGCTGATCATACTGGGCTGGCCTGCTTTGATTTGAGTTTTCTTGTTTTGTCGTATCCTTCTTACTCCTACGTGGCTGGATTCTTTAGTCCCAATAAATGACATGCTATATGTCATGTGCTGTCGGATGCTTCCCCGAAATGTGACCTTTTACTGTCTGGGACTAAGGGGCCACTAGCAGACTCTTAATATTGTGGGTTTCAGGGGTTTTATGATAAATGGGAATGAACAGATTATTTATATTCCCTTTTTTTGTTTGTTTTCTCCTCTACAGCGTACAGCACTTTTTACATTGTGGGGTTAATATTATCCATGCAAATTCCCTTTGTTGGATTCCAGCCTATCCGTACAAGTGAGCACATGGCAGCTGCAGGTAAGATCATAGCGTCATTGTGTGCACAGGTCTGGATATAGGCTATAAGATGCTGCCTCTGCACTTGGCATTCATTTCATCCTTTTTGTGATTGTTCACACTGTTTTATGTAATTTTAGCCTCTGTGCTGGCTCAGGTTTGTACTTAAAGAGAACCTGTCTCTCAGGTTGGGGGTGAAATGTAATTTCTAGAATTGTATGTGAAATGTCATCCTATAAAAAAAATCTCCCCCAAAAGTCCTCTGCCAGTGAACTTCCGGAATCCTACGTTCTTCTGATCTGTAGCACCTAGAAACGTGCTTTTCGTGTCATATATTAAAGATAATATGACACAAGGCTTGTGGTTAATTAAATTATGTGATAGTTGGAAATGAAAGCTGCAGATAAAGATCCAGTTCCCGTTAATTGTTTTTTTTTTTTACTGCCTGAATATCCAGTTTGTCCAGAACCATAAGCACAATGTGGTCTGAAAGATGAGATTCTGATCTTTAATATGACACTGAGCATGTTTCCAGGTGTTATAGAACAGAAGATAAGCGCAACCACTTAACTTGACTCCTCTCATGTGAAAATGAGGTGAGAAGAGTCATATTTGCCTGACTTTGGGGAAGAGTTATTTATTTATATATTTATTTTATAGGTAAACGTTTCCCTTTGATGTGGCACTAAGCATTAATGCGTGAACATTTAACATCAATGACTTAATATACAACTACTTGTATACATAAATCTAATGTGCCATCACTTTATGATCATACAGTTTGGACCCTCGAATTGGTGATTGGTGCAGTCTCTCCTAAGTTTAGATTTATTTTATATTTTTAATTGATTTGTGGTTCTGAAAAATTTATAAATTAAAAAAAAAACCTCTTAACAGAGATTCAAGACATCTGTAACATGGTTAACTACTTGTTAAAGTTGCTGGGCTGTGACCACTCGTACCTTGCCATCACTTCTTTCTTCTTTGTGTAATGTTTTGTATGTAGAATCCTGTTGTGATTTGCTGTCGTCTGTTTTAGGCGTTTTTGCTCTGCTGCAGGCCTATGCGTTCCTCCAGTACCTTAGAGACAAGCTGACCAAGCAAGAGTTCCAGACTCTCTTCTTTCTGGGGGTGTCCCTTGCTGCTGGAATTGTATTCCTTACAGTTATCTACTTAACCTACACAGGTAAGTGTCAAGCATCAGTCTCCCTGTATATTATATGCAGATAATATCTGGCTGCTGCGTCATGCTGCTATGTACTGCATTGATGGCCGGACTATTGTAGAAAACCAATTGTACTTGTTTGTCATTTCTAAGTTGTATACATGTGTTTTTAATATATGTAATCCTTTTTTGCAGGGTACATAGCTCCTTGGAGTGGACGGTTTTATTCCCTTTGGGATACAGGGTAAGGCTACTAATGTGTTTTTCTGTTATTCCATCTATTTACTTGGGACGTCATTCACACAGACTGTCATTGAACGCATTGATTGTTCCTGTGCGCTCTCAACCCATTGTTTGTGTGTTCCTTGATTCCTCACTGCTTTACAGAGAGAATAATGGCTCAGGCCCCTTGACTGTGCCGTAACCCAGGTTTAGCACACAGTTGAAGGGGGGGGGGGATTAATCAAACAAAATATAGGACATTGCTCACCGCTCTGTGACAAGGTGCCATAGACCTCCGTGAGCCGGTTCCTCACTTCCGTTATCAAATGGCGTAGCAGACCACGTCCCTTTTTTTCCCCCACCATTTATAACAGGAGCTTAAGAAAAGGTCATCTCTCTTGCATTGTATTCAATGGGGAATGGAAGGTGAACAGAAGACTTGTTCTGCTGAAACAAAGTTTAATAGAAACCCCCAACACAGGTGTGAACTGAGCCTAACCCATTAGTTATATACTGCTCTTTCATTTCCCATGGTATATAGCACAAAAATTTGAGCCTTCATTGTAGATTGTTGGCCCAGTTCACCCTTGCGTTAAGGGTTTGTTACACTCCATTTAGGTGACCGTAATGGAAACCGGAAACTGATGGGGAAGGTCCCTTCCATGTACCTTCCTATCCACATAGACTTCAATGTATATTCAATAATACATCAGTTCAAAGCATGTGAAAAGACATGGACTGCTGCACTATTCTTTCCAGTATTAATAATAATGCAATGTGAACTTGTCCTTAGAATGGACTGTGAGAATTACCCTGTATGCATTACTAGTTTTCTTGGCAAATTAATATACTACCCCCCAGAGAGAGGTATCATTAGTGACCTCTTTTTGTTAGGTTCACCAGTGCTCTGTGGTTTCCCTTATGGTTGGGTGACAAAGAGCCGGGTAGAAATCTGCTCTGTTAGGCCCATCCATATGACTGTATTGAAAGGGTGTGGCGAGATCTCGGCACCCATAGAGGGCTATTGCACCCGGCCTTGGTGTGGTGAACACACAGCTTACCCACCGCACTGTGTCCAAGGCACACGCTGGGAAAAATATAGAGCAGGCCGTATCGTTGTACCTATTTGTGGAGTGCCCATTCAGCATCACCCACCACCAGGCTTTGTGCTGCACACGTCCATCTGCTTGAGGACTTGGTACTACCTAGTAACCACACACAGCAAAGTGATGATAAAATGCTAAATTTTTCTCATTTTCCACTAAATATACACCAGTAATCCACACATTTTCTTCTGCTGGATGTAGCTGGCTGCGATCATCACATTCTCCGGATGGAAAAGCCCAGCCAGCTCAACAGCCGGGGAGGATCAGGCATCTGGACAGCAAACTGACCTGTAAAATTGTAAGGCACATCCCTTGTTAGATGCAATTGGTGTCCAAGCATTTGGCAGGTGTTCTCTAAAATGTTTTGGAATGAAATGGTAATGGGCTCTGTCTTTCTACCTCGGATCCCTGGGAAATTACCGGCAGCTTAGCGGTTTAAGGATGGCCAAACCGTTTAGTCTGTATTTAGGAGGTCATTATTAACATCAGGTTCAGTGACTTCAACGTTTCCGTCCTGGCAGCAATCTTTATTTGGAGAAATGTGAATAACAAATTGACAGTAACGCTGCTGGATCCTCTCGTGTAATGACGATCCGCCTGCGCTGCTTCTACCTGCATTTACTTCTTTACTGGGAAGACACATTGTCGTCTTGGGTGGTTGACAAGGTCTCCAGCAGAACACTGTATGCTTTATGGGATATTTTAATCGCCTTTAGTAGCGACCTGCAGTAGAAATGAAGCTGTTATTGTAACCACCTATTTTGTCTCATTTCTCTAATAGGTATGCAAAAATTCACATCCCCATTATTGCTTCGGTATCGGAACATCAACCTACAACTTGGGTTTCCTTCTTTTTTGACCTGCATATATTAGTATGTACTTTCCCCGCTGGGCTTTGGTTCTGTATAAAGAATATCAATGACGAGAGAGTATTTGGTAAGTACTTGGCAGAATGATTATTTGGTTTCCCAGTGTCCTAGCTCCCAAGAGAGAGACTTTGAGCCCCTGCCTGCGCATAGCATCCGTACACAAAGCATTGTGCAGTAGTTTGATTCCCTGGTACATAATTATGTGATTTTCATTGTGCTCTATATACATGGAAACATTGCTTCTAGAGGAGAAGAATAATGTATGGACAGAGCCACCACACCAGGAGCCTATTCCTAGAAACCCATATAAGGGTCATGGACACCTTTTGTACCATATGTGTTATTGGACCTCCATTGCACAAAGTTCCTTTAGTAAAATAAGATGCCTGTAGGCTGTTCCATAGCGCCGCTGCCTGTAGGCTGTTCCATA